>PYDT01000723.1:0-29988 GCA_004837865.1 Musa balbisiana
AGTTTTTGCCAAAGAGGTTCTACACAGAATAGTTAGATTCTTTCTTCCGTTTGACTTCCACATATCGCGCATTTCACCTTTTTTTTTTAGAACTCTAGAGATTTTTTTATGCTTTTTTTGACTCTCTCATGTCATGTTTAAGCAAAAAAATGGGAATGTCTACTCTATTAATCTACTTCTTTTTCAAATCTGAAGAAGTTCTCATGGAATAGAACTCCGCAGAAATATCTGTTCATGATCAAGAATGCCTTCTTGAGATGGGAAATCTAAAAAAAAGAAAAAGTTCTTTTCTTTGGTTTCGTTTTCTTTTATCTTTTTTTTATTTATTTAATTTTATAGTAAATATGCCCCTCCTATTTTTGTCCCTTGTGCTCCCATTGATTCCTTTGATAGATCTCGGGACCTATACGATAATATCTAATTCTAAGAAACCGAATTAAAGAGTTGGCCTTCAATTCTTTGTGAATTGATCGAAATCCACACAGTAAATGTCGGCAAAAAAATAATAAATTGGACGTTATTTTGATGTTTTTTACTCTTTATGATCATCTAATCTATGTACTCACATATTGGATATTGACCTAGATATAGGCTTTCTCTTATAAAAGCTATTCGTATCAGTACAACTTTTATGAAATCATTAATAGGATAATAAATATATACCAATACTATCTCGGCTCATATACTACTATCCAATCTTATTATCTCAGATACTTATGATTCCAGACAGATCTTTCAATTAAGATTGAGTTTGAATCCGTTTCCTTTCTTATTCCAATCATTGATAAGAACTATAAATCAAGTTTCATCAATTAATCATTTTGACTGACTGTTTTTACGTAGATGATAATTAAAAAAGGCAGTAGGACTAGACTGAAATAAAGTGCAGTAGCAATAAATGCGAGAATATTTACTTCCATAACTCTCATTGTTTTTTACTTCGCAATAACTCGGGATCTATCCATATAGAGAGAAATTTGATTCCTTAAATTCAATGGGAGGAATTGCATCCTTATGATACTGAATCGGATCAATATTATGATACAATATCTTATCTATCAAATCGATTCCTCGTCGAGAATTGAATAGTATAAGATAGGAAGATCCTTTATCCTACTAAATCTGGAAATGGGACTCCTGATCCAATAGAAAGAATCCCATTGAATTTGGCATCCTTTTCCCCCTTTTCTTTTCTATAAATACCCTACCGTCTTCCTTATATACTCCTCCTTTCGTTATACTATACATCCAATTTATGTACATAAATTATGATGTTAGTATAGACTGGTATTCTATGAATCACACACAGATCCAAAGAGTAGAAGTGAGATGAAAAGGACGTGTTAAGTATAAAAAGATCTATATATTTCCAACAAATTTGTAATAAAAGGAAGTTGCTTGGTCTTTCCTTTTATTTTGATTAGTTCCTTTTCTTCGGTGGACTGGAAGGCCTACACAAAAATTAAGTGTGCAATTTAATGAGAATGAATAGATTGTTCCAATTAGTCATGATGATACACAAACAAGTCGGAAGCTAAAAAGGGTTGTCGTTTAACCTGACAAGTACTCTGTCGAGGTAATTATGTTTTAAGTTCATTATGTATTGTACAATAAACGAATACAATTTGCGTATGTACTCTCGGTAAAATAGAGCACTCTATTCTATTTCTTTATCAGAAAATCGAAAAAGAAAGTTAGACGAGTAGCTCTTAAATACTAAATAATGAATACTCCCGATTTACTAATGCTATCTATGTTATGTCCTCCCTGATCACTCGGCACTTGGAATAAATGGAAATGCCTTTTATTTGTCCTGATGAGAAATGCAATGAAACAAAAGACATAGGATCTCCACTGTGGATTAGATCTTGCTCCCTGTCCCTTTTTCACGAAATAGAGAAATTATTTCTCCATCATCGGTCGGGGATCCTAGTGCGGGACTGACTGGGCTCGAACCCGCAGCCTTCCCGCCTTGACAGGGCGGTGCTCTGACCATTTACACATCCAGCGAGGTGTATGTATACATATTCCTTAATGGTTTCAGAAAACATTTGCTCGTCCGCGTTGTAAGAGACACAATGATTACTACCTGATATCATATCACGATATCATATACACATAGCACCTAGAATATTTGCCTATAGTGAAAGTTCCACGGATTACTAGTACCTGTGTTTTTGTTTTTATTGGCCAAAATGGATAATCACCTTTCATTGAAGAACAAACGATTTTTCCTTTCATAATCTGTGCTTGATTAGTATTTGAATCTAGATCGTTAGAAAGACAGATCAAACGAATGAGAAAAACATGGATAGAGAAACACAATGGACTCTTTCTCTTTACGGCCGGTATTTTTGTTTCTGGGGACCAATTGGTTATATCCATTGTTATATCAATGCATGGAGCGGCGAATTTTTGGGCCCGAGCTGGATTTGAACCAGCGTAGACCATATCGCCAACGAATTACAGTCCGCCCCATTAACCGCTCGGGCATCGACCCAGGAAGACATTCCTTCTAGGCTTATTGATCATCCATGATCAACTTCCTTTCGTATACCCCCATGGGAAGTCGAATCCCCGCTGCCTCCTTGAAAGAGAGATGTCCTGAACCACAGACCGTAGGGGTCATTCCGCCCAACTGTCATCAACTATGCTGATAGTATGAGGATTTTTTGGAATTGTCAATATAATCTATGATATGCTAGATCTGAACACTCCTTTTCTACTTTTATTTATGATTCCATAGATTTGTTTGGATTTGATGGTTTCATGAATGAACCCATCCCATACTATTTTATATCGAAAGGAGGTACAGACTCCGTCAGTTTGCAGGCAGTGATTGGTCCGACAGAACAGAAAGGGGGTAAACCCCACTTAATTTCTTTTCTTCAATTTTAACTCATTACTTTTAACTTAACTCATTGCTCGTTCATTGTTCATAAATATGCCTTCACTATCTCACATTAGTAGAAAATTTAAAAACGATAGAATTTTTCCTTTTTTCTTTTTATTTTTTTTATAAGAATTCGTTTTCAGGGTACGAATACCCTCATCCCATGATTCCAGAAATCTATCGACTATGTCGATTTCAGATGTCATGTTCAATCATTTGATCTTGTTTTTGATGGTCAGTAAGGTACAAGCGGGTCGGTCCTTGAACAATTCACTGCATTATTTTTATCAAAAAAAAATAAAACATTTGCCCACTTTTTAACTTTGTGGGGTAAATCACATTGATTGCTCCTAATGAACTATGTATCTATTATGTGCATATATGTATATACATGTATATATATGGCAGTAGACTCATAATGAAAAAGGCTATAATTCATGAATCGAATAAACCAAGCCCTTTAACTCAGTGTTCGAGTAACGCCAGTGGTAAGGCGTAAAGTCATCGGTTCAAATCGATAAGGGCTTTTCGCACAAACTAAAATTGTTAGTCTTTGTTTTTTCGGTGGAGAGAGAGATTTCTTTTTATTTCTAAAAAGAAAAGGTAACCACCATTATAATGACTTCTGATTATTCCGAGTTTATAGTTTAAAAAGTGAAACACTTATTCATTATAGTAGTATACCTGATTCTTAGATAAATAATAATGAATAATTGTGTTTATTAGAACTATCTACTCTGTACTGACAAGTAGTCTCTTCAGTCTATTATTCAACTTTTTGTTTTTGGAACAGGAATATTCTAGATGTCCACTCGCTATTATGAATCGCCAAACCAAAGTATTCTTACTTCTCCATTGTTTTATCAAACCCAGCATCAAATTCTAAATCAATAAAAAGTAGTTGGACCTCACCCTTGATGTACGACTCTATCGGCTATTCTGATATTTAAATTCGTATAGATGAAATTGTACAACGATTTTTTTATTTCCTTAGACCACGCAGTCAGGAATTGTCGATATTCCCGATTTAAGAATCTTCTTCTTACGAATGCCTCCATGGGAATAAATCGATATTCTTTTCCGCTACATATAAAATTAAAAGTTATTTCGAAAATTCTTTTTCAATATCTTTCCTTGATTTCAGAATCAGATATTGTTTTGTTCTCGCGCCAGCAATAGAGAACGAATGCGGAAAGGGCTTTACTTCATTTCCCGTCTACCATTATTTAAAGATTTAATCTAGTTTAGGGGCAGGAAAAAAACGTGAATTTTCTTTTTTTTTTTTGTTTTACCCGATACAAGATCTACTCTGTAACTGTATCTGAGTCATAGACACTCAGGGTTCAAATACTATTTATTTTATATAGTAATAGTTATAAGATACGTATAATGATAAGTTTAAAGACTACTCGAATCGAGCTTCGTTTATTTTTTACTAGATTGGTTTGTGGCCCCAATAAAAGAAGCATTTGTATCTTCGAACCCATTGTAGGGGCCATGGCACTGATAAATCGTCCCCAGCTTTAATCGAACTATCGTAGGCCTTTGGAATTGATATGAGGTGTTCGGAAATGTTGAAGTATTAAATAGGAGGATCGCAGGACTATAGTCCTTGTACCAATTTACCAAAGAAAAAAATGATCTATTTGATATTATGGATGATTGGTTACGGTAGGGACCGTTTCGTTTTTGTAGGTTTGGTCCGGCCTATTGCTCTTTCCTTGTGCTATTTCGCTTTAGGAGGTGGTTACAGGTCCAACTTTTGTAACTTCATGGTATACCTTGGATTGGCGAGTTCTAGTTTGGAAGGTTTCCATTTCTTAACCGCTGCCGTTCATCCTGCGATAGTTTAGCACATTCTTTGTTGCTACTATGGGGTCCTGAAGCACAAGGAGATTTTACTCGTTTGTTCAATTTAGGCGTCGTGGACTTTTGTTGCTCTCCTGGTGCTTTCGCACTAATAGGTTTCATGTTACGTCAATTCGAACTTGCTCGATCTGTTCATTGCGACCTTTATAATGCAAGTCGCATCTCTGCTCCAATTTCTGTTTTTGTTCGTATTTTTATTTATCCACTGGTCCATCTGCTTGGTTCTTTGCACCTAGTTTTGGCGTAGCAGCCATATTTCGTTCACCTCTTCTTCCAAGGGTTCATAATGGACGTTGAACCCATTTCATATGATGGGAGTGCCGGAGTATTAGGCGCTGGCTCTGCTATGCGCTTATTCATGGTGCACCGTAGAAAATACTTTATTCGAAGATGGTGACGGTGCCAATACATTTCGTGCTTTTAACCCAACTCAGCCGAAGAGACTATTCCATGTCCTGCTAACCGTTTTTGGTCCCAAATCTTGGTTGCTTTTTCACAATAACGTTGGTTACCTTTCTTTATGCTATGTGTACCCGGAACTGGTTTATGGATGAAGTGCTATTGGGGTACGTCGGTCTGGCTCTGAATCTACGTTGCCTATGACTCGTTTCCCAAGAATCCGTGCAGCGGAAGATCCTGATTTGAGACTTTCGACACCAAACCAATATTCCTTAAATACACGAAGGTAGCCGCTTGGATGGCGGCTCAGATCCTCATGAAAACCTTATATTCCCTGAGGAGGTTCTACACGTGGAAACGCTCTTTATTGGACTTTAGCTTTAGCTGGGTCGTGACCACGAAACCAACGGTGTTCGCTTGTGGGCCGTCATGCCAGACTTTATAAATTTGTCGCGGTAAACTACTTGGAGCTCACGTACTCCTGCCGGATGTAATCGATTTCTGGGCCGGGGCACTGACACTTTTGAAGTGCTCCTTTCGTACCGAGAAACCCATGTATGAACAGGATTTATTTACTTCCCCGCACCTACTCCTCAGGTTGGGGTAGTTCCGGGGGGAGATGTTATGGACACCTTTTCCCTACTTTGTATCTGGAGTACTTCACTTAATTCCTCTGCCAGTCTTAGCTTTGTGGTATTTATCATGCGCTTCTTGACCCGAGACCTTGAAGAATGTTTCCATTCTTCGGTTATGTATTAAAGATAGAAATAAAATGACTACCATTTTGGGTATTCCTTAATTTTGTTAGGTCTAGGGGCTTTTTCTTCTAGTGCCAAGGCTGTTTATTTTGGGGGCATATATGATCCCTTGCCCCTGGGGGGGAGAGTGTCAGAAAAATTACCAACTTTACCCTTAGCCCAAATTGTCAATTTGGTTTTCTTTACTAAATCTCCTTTTGGGAGAAGGATGGATGTTGTGTGGACGAGTTAGCGAAGAATAGCTTGGGGACATGTATGGTTAGGTTCCATTTTTCTTGGTGAATTTGGCCATATCTAACCAAACCTTTTGCTGCTCGCCGTGCATTTGAATTGTTCTGGGTATAGGCTTACTTGTCTATAGTTTAGGTGCTTTATCTGTCTTTGTTTTATCGCTTTGTTGTTTTGTCTGTGTTAATAATACCGCTTATCTAGTGAGTTTTACGGACCTACCGGGCCAGAAGCTTCCAGCTCCAGCTTTACCTTTCTATTCAGGACCCACGTCTTGGACTAACGTGGGGATCCGCTCAGGACCTACTGGTTTAGGTAAATATCTAATGCGTTTCCCCGACTGAGCAGATTATTTTTTGGAGGGAAACTATGCGTTTTTTGGATCTTCCGTGCTGCCCTGGTTAGAACCTCTATGGCCAATGTTTGGGACCTTGAGTCATGCTGAAAAAAAGACATACAACCTTGCAGAACGACGTTCGGCAGAATATATGGACTCTCTCCTTTCTGTTCTTAAATTCCGTGGGTGGCGTAGCTACAGAGATCAATGCAGTCTTAGTCTCTCCTAGAAGTTGTTGGCGACCTCCCATTTTGTTCTAGGATTCCTTCTTTTTTTGGGTCCTTTGTGGCATGCGGGAAGGGCCCGTGCAGCTGCAGCAGCGTTGAAAAAGTATCGATCGTGATTTGGAACCTTTTCTTTCCATGGCCCCCTTAGTTGAGAGTTTCTTCTTTTTCTTTTATATCTATTCTATTTTTTTCCTGTTCTTGGCCTCGGCTTCTTCTACCTACCTTGCCATTCCCTTTTTACTGAAAGATACCGGGCCAAATGAATAAAGACACAAATTTATTCACAAGCAAAAAAGAGAGAGATGGATTCGAACCCTCGATAGTTCTTTGTTAGACTATCACCGGTTTTCCAAGGACCGAGCTATCACCACTCAGCCATCTCGCCCCGAGACCATTTCTATTTATCCTACAAATTGAATATGACATATGAGATTGATACCCTAACTATCTGTAAAACATCCCAGAGCAAATCCATATTGATGTATCTATCTGTAGATGTATAACATAGATATATGCATATCCAGTATTTCTGCTTGTGAAGTACATACTAAACCTCCCCCCTCGACTCCATTCCGATAAAATACAGCGTAAGGTAATAATTCTAAAGATCAATGCTTCATGGTCAAATCCCTACATGAGGCATTTTATTACAATTTTGACTAAGCGAAGGGACAATGGTAAGTTCATTTTGTTTGTATCTTGGATGATTCCAAACATGACCTATTGCTTTCCAATTAGCTGTTTTTGCATTAATTGCGACTTCCATCCTTCTTACTGATTAGTGGTACCCGTTGTATTTGCTTCTTCTGATGGTTTGTCGTAATAAAATATTGCATATTTTCCCGGTACATCATGTTGGATGGATTAGTCTTTTCTGGTAGCTATCCTTAATTCTCTCATCTCTTGAACTTATTTTTTATTTCCCCTCTCCAAAACTCCATTCCTGCTACCTCTACTTCTATAAATTTATAATTCGGATTGTGAACCATCAAATCCATCTGAGTTCCAAAAAAATGATATTTTCATTCTTGTATCTGATAGTTGGCCCCTTTACATAATGACCAGACGCTATATTATATATTTAATATGGTCATATAGTGTGGACCTATCGTGCGTAATCAGGAACGCAGAAAATGGGAAATATGGTGCTATGGTAAAATTTCTCTTTTGCCAAGGAGAGCGTGGGTTCGATTCGCTATCCGCCCACGGGAAGTAATGTATTATGATAAGATAGAATAAATCACAATGAAATTCGAACTACTAATGCTAACTACTAAAAAATATTTTTTTTTTTACAAAAAAATGTGTGCGGGAACAGTATGTGAACCCGTGACTCAAGGTTATGAGCCTTGCGAGCTACCAACTGTCTACGCCGCGCTGAAAGAACCGGACCTTATTGATGAAACGAAGAAGATTGGATACGCCCCTCTACCATATCCGTACAAATAGAATAGTCATTTATACAGCACGGTAAAGAGGGCTCCTCTATCTTCTAGATAATAGATCGTAAAGATTCTCCAATACGAAAGGATATTTTTCTCTTACCAACTTTATCTATTGCGCCCGGTACAAACAGCATGAAACATTTCTCGAAGTATGTGTCCGATAGCCCAAGTCTCATAGTTAGCTCTAGGTCTTCCATCAAAAACAACGTCGATGGAGACGTATGGTTGCACGATCGTGGTGTGGATTGCAATTTTCCATGAATTTTCCCATTTTTCACTCAAGATGGAACTTTGCTTTATTTTTTTTTTTATTGATGATCGCGAATCAAATGAGATTTCGTTCCAATTTCTGTCGCTCTGCTCCTCTGAATCAACTTTTTCTGCCATAATATAATGGTCATTTCCTATATTAATCAATGATCAGTTCGATTCCGAGATGTCAAATCTAAGAAGGTAGATCCTCCCTCTCCATCGAAACAAATGATTTTGCTGATCCAGTACATAAAAAAAATAATAAATAACTAAATTAAAATTAACCAAATTTGCCTGATGTGAGGCCATCAAGAAAGCTGCATAAGTTAATATATAACCTACGTCAAAGTGGCTATCCACCATCTTGCTTCACACTGGAAGAGCCACTGGCTTATTCTCTCCATCGTAATCATAGCCAAAGTACTTCTTGACGAGCTCATAATATGATCACATTTTATAAGTAACAATCCTTGTAAAAGATGAGCACACCAAAGTCCCCTCTAGAGCCCACACTTCCATTTCCCTACTTGTTGTGTCCCCCCTTGCTTCGTTCCGGCCCTTCCACTCTAATGGGGTTGTTGTGTAACAATTGGCGTAATGTCCACTAGACGTCCATTGATTTTATCATCAACTTGATGAATAAATTTAAAAAATATAGGATTCCTATTAGAACAGGTTGTTCACACGGAAGGTCCTGTTCTTGCCTCAATATTCTGCTTTTTTTTTTTTTTCCCGAATTCGGGTTCAAATACCCATGGATTTTTTTGTTTTGTCTTACTGGCTTCCAATACTTCGGAAAACACTATTTTTCATCGCAGCCTCTTGCTCCTTCGCTCACAACGGTGCTCTTCTTAATGTCTCTTTAGCAGATCCCCCTGCTAACTCCGAGCGAGCTTCCAAGTGATCTGTCCCACATTCAGTCGTGATGGTACTCCAATGGTTGAAGAACCATATCACCAGGTGTTCCATCTTTTCAAAAGGCATATCTGTTCAGGCAAATTTTTGAAATGATACCTTATTCCATTGTCTTCCAGCTACTTTAAATCACCTAGCTTTTGTATTTCTACGTTTCTGTGAATATATACACGAATCAGTTCCGACTTATAACCGGAACCCCTTTTTTTTTCCGATCCATCTACCTCAATAACGCGACCTCTTTCCGCCGATAGTTAGTTTTAGAGAAGTTTCTTTTGCAGTGGATACCGGAATTCCAAGTATGGCTCGTACTACTCTATCCTCTTGAGCTACGACATTCGTTGCTGTCTAGGTGTAATTACCTACGAAAATTCCCTGTTTCTACCCCAAGATCCCGCATCACAACTCCATTTCTGTCTAAATTGCGGAGTAATGACCTCTAGATGTGGTATTTCCTTAGAGTGATGTCTTTCATGGTCCTTGGCTTGTCACATAGTCTGGAATTTCATATTTCCGATGTGAAAAAAGTATAATATCGTTCATAAACCAGACTTTCGCTACTTATACTGCGTCTTCAGAATGTGTAACTTCCCATGGCATATAATCTACTATACGTTTTCGCCAGTTTTTTCCTAAAGCAAGTTCCCGCCCAACTGTAGCCGCAACTCGCCGCTAAATTTGTTCCCTTTTTAATGCCTTTACCCCGCGGAACCTGGTTTTTGATGCCATACAGTATTTTTTGTTGGAACGTTTGATAGATACTACTGGCGGATACTTATACTTATAGTAGTGTCCCACTTACTTGATAAATGATCTTGTGAGGGTCGTATAATTACTTTCCCTCGTGTTCGGCTATAGCGGAAAGCCCCCGAATCTAGAGCCGTTTTGGCGTTCCGGCCAGTTCCAACAATGCACCTCTCGGACTGAAAAGCGGAACTGCGCGCTGCATATTAGAACTCATTAATACCCTATTCGCACATTATGCTCGATAAAGGAATGAGGGAAGCTCCAATAGAAAAATATTGTAATGGAAAAATACTTCTAAGACATGATCTTTTCCCATGCAATAGTCAGGAACTCTTGACGGTATCGGCTTGAACAACCTGTTTCTTCCTGACTACCGATTCAAGGCCAAAAATTTCCTGCTGTCCCTGCTGCTACCATGATAATATCTCTCTATTTGGTGATAAACTAAACGATCTTTGGCCTTTTTATCTTTCAGATATTTCATAAATGGACTCCTCTATAGAGCCCCAATGACCAATCCTCACATGAATGCTAAGGATCGCAATATCCAACATTGATTCTTCGGACGGTCAATTGGACAAATACGTCCCTGAGTGGCTAGATGATACTTCGTATCCGAAAACTAGCCGTTCGCCCCGTCACTCCTCCATGACCCCAAATAACTCAATTTCGCCCATGAACGTTTGTGTCAATGATTTAGTCGCTCAAAACGTTGAGATAAAGGCTTAGGCCCAAAAAACGATTCATAAGTGGTTGTTAATGAAGTTGAAGTTAATCCAAATTTTGAGGAGTCGGTATCAATTTAATGCCGAATTGCTCCGCAATATTTTCTCGAACGCATTGTATTCTAAACGAACACGACCATCCGGAATTGTCCTGTAACAGATCCGCATAAGACCGAATCCGTTAGATTTTTTCAATGATTCATATCGTCAGTGGTACCCTTTCCAAATTTACTTCCGACGTCAAATGATCCCACCCCATCAGCGCGTGTAGCTAAACATGTATTGTTCTGAGGTATATCAATATCATTCATCTCCGGTTTCATATTTCGTCGACCAATCCTTCCTAATTGACCATCTTTGTGTGAAAACTTTCTTTTGGAATTCTTTACTAAACTCAGAAATACCGGATCCCCCGCCACACAAGCACATTGTTTTGATAAAATTCCAAATCTGCATTTTTCTTTTGAACCCAATCTTTTTTTTCCTTCGCTTCTCAATGCGGGAAAGACAAAGAAATTTCAGGGTACCAACTTATTAGATTCTCCCATTATGATCGAACCCATATCTGAGGATAGAATTAGAATAGAATTTTGGTTTTCCACTTTAACGTGCCCTACCTTTGCTTTCTATCAAATTTCAATTCCGATCTTCCTCCCCAATTCGGGATATTATTGTGCTGGGTATCGACAGAAATTCCGTTAGGTCCAATTCTGAACGGTATTAAAATACCCGGACTTTTCAAATTTGATTGATCAAATTCTGTATATCCATTTACTATAAAAGGTTCCCGAGGAACTTCATTAGGGACTGTTTCCATACAAAACGTTTGTTCTGCATATCTCTACCGTAATCTCTACCGGTTTCCAAATTAATCCCCCCGCGGGTCCATATACTTCGAAGAATTGTGAGTGGATCCTACACAGCCTCTCTTCGTTTATCAGGTTTCTACCAATTGATATCTTTCCCCAAATAATTTAAATTCAATTTCTTGATCTGTATCTTCAAGTTAGGTGTGGAAACTATGAAGTGCTTCCGTCAAGCCCTCATTAATGACCTAAACAAAATCCCTCAAATTGGATCTGACTAAATCGTATGGTGACATTCCCTCCTTTCCATCATCTCACGAGCGATGCTTAATCTTAAGATTTTCCGTGTTTATAGGCGAAACAAATCCCATTATTTACTCACTATGGAAAGTCGAACCATCCGGATGATCTAGCAAGGATGAATGTTATATCTGGTTACTGACTCACATGAAAATTTTCGCCAACTCCAATATATGTAATTCTCTCATACGTATGAACTGGTAAATGAGACAGAGGAAGAAGAGCTTTCGACGCAAGTTCTCGAATTTGGACAGGTACAAATGGAAATGGATGATACCCATTTACCCGCGAAGAATTTCTCTAGTCATACACTTCCACTTATTAGATCCTTATATAGAATTTACTAGAAAATTCCTTCCATTTCTCTACCCTATTACTTATGATTCATTTCTACTATTATGATGATATAACGATCACTCGAGTAGTACGATATAAACGAGCAAGTGATTGGTACCAAAAATAAATGATTCCGATGAAATTGAATTCTATGAACTTATATAAGAGACAGGAACAATATAGATTTTCCCTTTGTAGCATACTTAATTTTTATTTGAGTTATCATTTCATTTCAATAAAAAATTTCGAATATTTTTTGCTATAGAATAATATAGAATATGATTGAATTGCGTAAAGGTAATTATTTATTAAGGTTGCATCTGCCAATATAGCTCTCTACCTGTCCGCATAATCACATCTTTTATCGTTTTTACACTTGTGGCAACGATTGTGCATTCGCAACTTATATGTCATAAGTCGCGCTATCTGTGTAACAATTTGCTGTTTGTGAGGGTATTTACATTACACATATACTAGTTTACTATAACATTTATATTGGGTTATATGAAATTACGCAAAAGACTTGATGATTACAATAATATTTATATCTGATTAGTACATAATTCAATTTGTCTTTATTAGTCTCTGCCTTATCTCGGAACGCAACAATTTGAGATTTATTCAAATGAAGAAGCGCTTTCACCACTACTTCAAAACAACACCAACCAGTACATGTTAATTTGTTCCAATTTGCCCCTTAATTTGTTAAGTCTTTGTACCCAGAATCGAATTTTTTTTATCTTATTTTGCGATCGAAGTTGGGTATTGCGAACTAGCTCGCGCCAAGTGGTAAGGCGGGGTGACGTGCAAATACCTTTTATCCCCAGTCAAATCTGGGTGTCGCCTGATCATGCCGTCTGCAAACCCGTGTCCCCGACACTCGTGCTCGTCCCGCGGTCTCATGTCGTGGTCACAGAGGCATGAAGGCACCTAAGATAGCCTATTCCGATCTACTTTAACTTCTGTCCTTAGAACAGTCGGGTCCGCTTCTAAAAGTCAACCGCCGCATTCCAACGTCTCGTGTCCTGTCATTGGTTTTATAACATAAAGGGGCCATGTTTTTCTCAAATCCCGGGCTTTGGGGGGGCCCAACCGGTACAAATAGGGATCGAAGAAGCCTTACTTATTACATGAAGTCTGATTTTAATAAAAATATTGATTAACTTGTTCGGACACTTTATTTTATAAGTAAATAAAAATTACAGTAGAATCAATAAGAGTTTATAATGAATAATTATAAGTGAAATAAATTCGGGATTCAAAACTACGAAAGTCAAAGGTCGGAAATCTTGTAATCCAAAGTTCTAAAGGACACTCCATTTTTTCTACTAGGATTGAAGCAAGAGATTGTTACGAAAGACTATCAAGAATTCTATTATCTACACTACCGACCGTGTGTCTACAGACTCTGTCTGGAATCGATTGGATAGGCTGAATGGGAAATCAATTTAGAAGTTGTGGAAAAGTACTGAAGATACTTTGTATCCCGACTCACTAGGGAAACAAAAGTTTCTCTGCGTACTCAACATTCAATCATGATAGTTGTCGGCCTTAATTGTTAAAGAGTAAAGTAAAGTTGAAGAACAAAAAATTTCTTTGCCCGTGGAGGATAGGGGGATTACGAACAAGACGAATTTATGCTAATCCTGTGATGGTGTCTCCCCATGTCTTTCCCAACAAACATTAGGCTTAGATAAAAATAGGAAATTAGGTACTACTAGATACCTTTCTTCTGCTGGTAATATTTTGATGTCTTATTTGCGTTAGGAAAAAGGTTAACAAACAATAGTGCTTAGTACCTACATGTTCCATTTGGGATAGGAGTTTCCTTTGCTATTTCATTTTCCGAGAAAAGGTGTGTGTATTGTATTATAGCTTAATTGCTGTCCCATTCTACCAGAAATCTTATCCAATCTTTGTTTACGACCCAGTAGGATTTCTTGGATTGTTCATCATAGCCTTAAGTTTAGTCAAAATTCCATTTGACTCTGTGGCCATTTTGTTATTCCTATGATTCTATTGATCATAATGGAATACATTCCTTCATGAGAAGGAAGACATAATTTTATATGGATATAGTAAGTCTCGCTGGGGCTGCTTTAATGTAACGTCTTTTACTTCTTCCCTCTCACCTTCGTAGTAGTCGGTAATGTGAGTGGACTCTAGGGTACTTACGAATGATTAACTCGATTGAGTAATTGTAAATTCTACATTGTTTAATGCGAACCATTCGTTTTGCAAACTTTAAAAAAGAACTGCTCTGCTTCAAAACTTATACTGCAAATACAGTATGAATAAGAAATACAATATGCCATAATAACCATTTCGATCAAAGACGGATGATTACTATATTTGTATTTTCGAACCTACCATCTCGCCATGATAGTAAACTTTGTTTTCCAACCTGAATTCTTCCTAAATCCTTCTTCATTTTGATAACCCAGCTTCCTTGTCTCTTCACCGAGATTAATGGATATTACAAAAAGAAAAAATCTGAATTGGTTGTTTTCTTTTTCTTTATTTGCTTTCCCTTTCTTTACTTTTACTTGTTCTAAATAAGAGAAAGCCGTTCCGCTATGCTACTTATATAATTACGATTACAACAATACATACTTTCTATTGGAATGACTAGTTGTGTGTCCAAGGAGGTTTCTACACATATATAGATTAGATCTTTCTTTCCGTTGAGCGATCCATAGATCCTGCGCCCTTCTCTCTGTTTTTAGATTACCCGAAGATTTTTTTATGCTTTTTCTTGACTCTTCTTCACTGTCAGTTTACATAAAATTGGAGGGCTACTCTATTAATCTACGCTCTTTTGGCTTTCAAATCTGAAGAATTATCATTGAATAGAACTCCGCAGAAGTCATCTGTAAGGGATCAGCAATGACTTCTTGAGATGGGAACTCTAAAACAAAGAAAAGATTCCTTTTCTTTTGTTTCCGTTTTTCTTTATCGGTTTTTTGTTTATTTAATTTAATTTATGTAAATCTCCCATGAGCTATTTTTGTCTTTTCTCCATTGATTCTGTTGATCGATTCTCGGGACCTATACCTATATATATAATGTCTAAGAAAACCGAATTAGAAAGAGTGTGGCGCTTCCATTAATTTTGAATTGATCGAAAGCCCACCACAACGTAAATGTACCAAAAAAATAAGAGCAGTGAGCTTTTATTCTTGATACTATTTAGATTACATCTAATCTCTGTACATACATATTGATTATTGACCCTAGATATAGGCTTTCTCTATATCAACGCCTAGATCTGATAACAGTACAACTTTCTACATTGAAAATACCATTATACGATAATTAAACTTAACTATACCCATTCACCTGTTCTCCGGCCTCACGATTCCACCTACTACGTCGTTCAGCTACCTCAGTAAGTATCGGGCAGACTGCTTTATTTGCGTCCACTCAGCATCAGTTACACTTTTCTAAGACTTGGAGTTTGACACCCGTTTGCTTCATTTTATTCATCATGATAAGCACAATAAATCAGTATTGCAGCTCAATTAATTCATTTTGTGACCGGACTGTGTTTTGACGTAGATTGATAACTAAAAAGCAGATAGGAACTACGAATGAACAGTTCGTCTCTGCACTTTACCCCTAAATGCAGAATATTTTACTCCATAATCTCATTGTTTTTTGAAACTTCGCAATATTCGTCGGATCTAACTCCCTATTAGAATGAGAAATTTGACTTCCTTCATGTCAATGGATGTGAAGTGCTTCCTATAGCCGTGGATCGGTCATATTATGAAATATCATATCTGATCTCTTTCAATCGTCTTCTCATCGCTCGAAATCTGACATAGGTATACACATACAGATCCTATCCATTAAAAATATCGTGAAACTTCGGCGACCCTTGCCCTTGAATCCACTCAAAGAACCCAGTGACTTTGCATTGCCTTTTCCCACCTGTTTTCTCCCGGCTTCCTTCCTTATATACCCTCACCTTTTTTCTTCCCCCTTCTTTCTGCACATTCGATACATTCACGAATTTTATGTCCACGGCGTCTCTCGTCCTGATGTGCCGCCCTATATTGTACTCGTGGGGCTTATGTGCGCTATGACTCACACAGATCCAACGAGTACATAGAGTGGAGATGAAAAGGACGGTTCAATATAAAAGATTAATATAATTCAACAAATTTAATAAAGGAACGTTTCTTGGTCTTTTTCTTTTTTGCTTAGATCTCTTTCTTTCGATTGACTGGAAAGATACATCAAAATTAGTGTGCAATTTTTAAATGAATGAATAGATTGTTTCCAATTAGTCATTGAGGATCCACAAACAAAGTCGAAGCAAAAAGGTTGTCTGTTTAACCTGACAAGTCCTCTGTCGAGGAAATTATGTTAAGTTCATTATGTTTTATCAATAAACGAATACAATTGCGTATGTACTCTCGGAAAAATAGGAGCACTCTATTCTATTTCAATTATCACAGAAAATCGAAAAAGAAAGTCGAGACGAGTAGCTCTTAAATACTAATATAAGGATACCTCCCTTGTACGAATCTATATATGTTATGTCTCTCCCTTGATCACTCGGCCTAGTGAAGAAATGTCAATTCCTGTATTTGTCTTATGATAAAGCGAAATGAAAAAACAAAGACAACTAAGGATCTCCACTGGTGATTAGAATCTTGCTCCCTGTCCCTCCTTTTATCACGGGGGGAAATAGAGAAATCCTTTCTCCATCATCGTCGATTCCCCTATTGCAAAAAAAAAAGGGACTGTACGGGCTCGAACCCGCAGCTTCCGCCTTGACAGGGCGGTGCACGACCCTTGAACTACAACCCAGCGAGGTGGATGGTATACATATTCTTAATGGTTCCCGAAAAACATTGTTTCTTTCGTCGCGTTGTAACAGAGACAACGAATGCTTATACCCTGCATCATATACACATATCAATATACACATAGAACACAGAGATATGGCCTCTGTGAACGTGACACGGATTACTAGTAACCTTGTTTATTTTTTTTCGTGCCAAAATGGAGAAACTTTTCCATTGAGAAAAAAAACGATTTTTCCTTCATAATCTTTGCTTTGATTTAAGTATTTGAATGTCTGATCGTTAGAAAGAAAAGAATCAAACGATGAGAAAAACATGGATAGAGAAACAAAAAGGTACCTTTCTCTTTACGGATCAGGTATGTTTGTTTCTGGGGGACAAAGGGTTATTCATTGGTTAAAATCATATTCATGGAGCGGCAATTTTTGGGCCGAGCTGGTGAACCACGTAGACCTATCGCGCCAACGATTTACAGTCCGCCCCATTAACCGCTCGGGCTCGACCCCGGAGAATTCCTTCTAGGCTTATTGATAATCCATGAATCAACTTCCTTCGTAGTACCCGGCCAGGGGAAGTCGAATCCCCAGCTGCCCTCCTTGAAGAGAGATGTCCTGACCACTAGACAGATAGGGTCAATCCGCCCAACCTGTCATCCTACTATTAGTGATAGTAGAGTAGTTTTTTGGAATTGGTCAAGATAACTAATGATATAACTAATCTGAACAACTCGTTTTACTTTTTATGTTATGATTCCATAGACATTTTTTGTTTTGGATTTGAGGGTTCTGAATGAACCATCCATACTAATTTTAGTATAGCGAAAGGATGTACAGGACTCCTTCAGTTCAGGCAGTGATTGTCCGACCCGACAAAAAAGGGGGGAGACCCCCACTTAAATTTCTTTTCTCTTTCAATTTTTAACTCTTATTTTAACTTAACATCATTGCTTCGTTTCATTGTTCAATAAAGATGCCTATCATATCTCACATTTCAGAGTCAGAAAATTTAAAACGGATAGAAAAATTTTCCTTTGTCTTTTTTTTTTTTTGATAAGGAATTCGGTTCGGGTAACAATACCCTCTCACATGAGTCGAAAATCTAGCGATCTATGGTCGATTCAGATTGGTTACATGTTCTAATCAATGTGAATCTGTTTTATGGGTCAGTAACGGTAAACAAGCCGGGGTCGTTCTTGAAACAATTCACTTCATTATTTTTATAAAAAAAAAAATAACAAATTTGCCCCTGGTTTACTTTTGGGGGTAAATCAAATTGATTGCTCTAAAATTGACTACTCCTTACATCTATATTATGTGCATATCTTACGTATGCCCCGTATGTACATATATTATTGCCCGTAGACTCATAAGAAAAAGGCCTATAATTCATGAATCGAATAAAGAACAAGCCCTTTTACGCAGTGGTAAGTTAACGCCATGGTAGGCTTAAGTCATCGGTTCAAACTCCGCTAGGGCTTGTTTCCACTAACAAAGTTTTAGCGTCACGTTGTTTTTTCGCGCTTGGAGTAATAGAGTTCCTGTTTATTTACCGTCTCTAATAAAGGAAAAGGTCCACCATTAGAATGACTTCTGATTCTGAACGAGTTAGTACGTAGTTGAAAAAGTGACAAACAGTCTTCATTCGATTATTGATGTATATTATCGTATGTCTCACACTCGTCTTTTACTGAGTATAAATAAGAATACAAGAATTGGAGTATTTCGGAAGCCCCTCCATACTCCATCTCACTCTGTAACTGACATAGTATCTCAGGCTTCATGGTCTAATTAGTCTAAATTTTTGTGGGTTTTGGACAGGACTATTCTAATGGTAGGCGGCCAGTATGGGTGCTTCCGCGATTAGACATCGCCAAACCAAAGCCTCATACTTGTTCCTTACTTCTTTCGCCAATGTTTTGTTAATCAAACCCAGCATCAAATTCTAAATCAATAAAAAGTAAGTGGACCTAACCCATTGAATGACGACTCATCTCGGCTATTCCTGATATTTAATTCGATATAGAGAAATTGTACAAGCGATTTTTTTAGTGATCCTTAGACCACGCAAGTCCTGGATTTGTCGATATTTCCGAGTTATGAATCTTCTTCTTACCGAATCTCCATGGGAATAAATCCGTTATTCTTTTTGCCGCTACATATAAAAGTAAAGTTTATTTCGAAAATATATTTTTCAATATCTTTCATTGAGTTCAGATCAGATAATTGTTTTGTTCTTCCGCCAATTCAATAGAGACGATGCGAGAAAGGGACTTTACTTTCATTTCCAGTCTAACCATTCTTTAGATATTTAACCTTCTGTTTGTGCAGTAAAAAACATTGAATTTTCTTTTTTTTGTTTGTTTGACCCGTAAAAGATATACTCTGTAACTGTAATATTAGTCTGGACAATTCATGTTTTCCAATACTTATTTATGTTATATATTAAGTTTATAAAGATAAGTATAAGATAAGGTATAAAGACTACTCGAATCGAGCTCTTGGGATTTATTTACTTAGATTGGTTTGGGCCCAATAGCAAGACGCTTTGTATCTTCGAAACCCTTGTAAGGGCATGGCACGAGAACTCGTCCACAGATAAATCGAACTATCGTATTCCTTGGAATTGGGAGCTGAGGTTTCGGAATGGTGAGTATTAATAGGAGATCGCTATGACTATAGTCCGTGGTAAATTTACCAAAGACGAAATATGATCTGATTTGATCTGATGGATGCTTGTTACGGAGGACTCTTTCGTTTTGAGTTTTGCTCCCGCCTTTGCTCTTTCCCTTGTGCTTATTTCGCTTTATGAGTTTGGTTTACCAGTTACCAACTTTTGTTACTTCATGGTATACCCATGCTTGGCGAGTTCCTATTTGAAGTTGCATTTCTTCAACGCTGCAGTTTTCCCAACTCTGCGCCTGCGAATATTTTTAGCATCTTCTTTGTTTTCTACTTAGGGTCCTGACGCCCAAGAATTTTACGCGTTGTTGTGTCAATTAGGCGGTCTGTGGACTTTGTTGCCTCCATGGTGGCTTTCGCACTAATAGGTTTCATGTTCGTCATTCGAACTTGCTCGATCTGTTTCAATTGCACCTTATTGCAATCGCATTCTCTGCTCCAATTGCTGGTTTTTGTTTCAGTATCCTTGATTTATCCACTGGGTCAATCTGGCTGTTCTTTCACCTATTTTGGCGTAGCAGCCATATTCGATTCATCCTCTTCTTCCAAGGGTTTCTAATTGACGTTGAACCCATTTCTATGATGGGAGTTGCCGGAGTTAGGCGCTGTCTGCTATGCGCTATCCATGGTGCTACCGTCGAAAATACTTTATTCGAAGATGGTTACGGTGCAAATCTTTCGTGCTTTTAAATTTTACCCCAACTCAAGCCGCAGAGACTTATTCAATGGTCACTGCTAACCGTTTTTGGTCCCAAAGCTTTGGGGTTCTTTTTTCCAATAACGTTGTTACATTTCTTTATGCTTATTTGTACCCGTAACTTGGTTTATTGGGAGTGCTATTGGGTATCTGTCTGGCTCTGAATCTACGTGCCTATGACTTCGGTTCCCAAGACAATCCGTGCAGCGGAGAATCTGAGTTGAGACTTGCTAACAACCAACAATATTCTCATTAAACGAAGGTAGTTCGTGCTTGGATGGCGGCTCAGGATCGAGCCTCAAAAAACCCGTAATATTCCCTGAGGAGGTCTACCACGTGGAAACGCTCTTTAAAATGTAACTTTCAGCTTTAGCTGGTCGTGACCAGAAACCACGTTTTCGCGTGGTGGCCTGGGAATGCCAGACTTATAACTTTGTCCGGTAAACTACTGGAGCTCACGTGCTCATGCCGGATTTAATCGTATTCCTGGTCCGGGGCAATGAACCTATTTGAAGTGGCTCATTTCGTCCATAAACCCAATTTAGAACAAGGATTGATTTTTACTTCCGCACCTATCTAGCTTCTAGTTGGGGGGTAGGTCCGGGGAGAAGTTTATGACCCCTTGGTCCCTACTTAGTTATCTGGATTACTTCACTTCGATTTTCCTCTGCAGTGCTTAGGCTTTGGTGGTCTTTATTCATGCGCTTCTTGGACCCGAGACTCTTGAAATCTTTTCCATTCTTCGTTTATTTTGGAAAGAGAGAAATAAAATGAATACCATTTTGGGTATTCACTTAATTTTGTTAGGGCTGGTGCGGTTCGTCTAGTGCCCAGCTGTTTAGTTGGGGGCATATATGAGACGCCTGGGGCCCCTGGGGTGAGATGTAAAAAAATTACCAACTTGACCCTTAGCCCCAGTGTCTATTTGGTTTTTCCTAAAATCTCCTGGTGGGGGAGAAGGATGGATTGTGTAGTGTGGACGATTTAGAAGAATAATGGGGTGACATGTATGGTTCGTTCCATTTGTATACTTGGTGGAGTTGGGCATATCTTAACCAAACCTTTTGCATGGGCTCGCCGTGCTTTGTAGGTCTAGGAGAGCTCTACTTGTCTTATATTTAGTTGCTTTATCTGTCTTTGGTTTTATATCGCTGTTGTTTTGTCTGGTTTTAATAATACCGGGGGGGGACTTTATCCTAGTGATTTTACGGACTACCGGGCCAGAAGCCTTCTCAAGCTCAAGCTCCCTATTCTAGTCAGAGACCAAACGTCTTGGAGCTAACGTTGGTCCGCTCAGGACCTACTGGTTTAGGTAATATCCTAATGCGTTCCCCGCTGGCGAGATTATTTTTGGGAGTTTCCGAAACTGATGCGTTTTCTGGGCTCTTCGGTGCTCCCTTTTAGACCTCTAAGGGTCCCAATGTTTGGACTTGAGTGGCTGAAAAAAGCACCTCACCTTGGCCAGACCGACGTCGCAGAATATCTACTCATGCGCCTTTAGGTTGCTTTAAATTCCGTGTTTGCGTAGCTCCTAATCATGCAGTCACAGTTATGTGTCACCTCCGAGAAGTTGTTGGCGACTCCCATTTTGTTCTCTGTTCAGGTTGCTCCCTGTCCAGCTTCAATGGATTCTTCTTTTTTGTGGGGCATTTTGTGCAATGCTGGATGGCCCGTGCAGCTGCAGCAGGCTTTGGGGGGGAAAAAGGAATCGATCGTGATTTTGGAACCTTTTCTTCTTTCCATGCCCCCTCTTAGTTGGAGATTTTTTCTTCTTTCTTCTTTTATATCTATTCTAATTTTTTTCCTGTTCGTGGCTCTGCTATTCTCCCTAGCCGGGCCCATTCCTTTTTATGAAGAGTAACGGGCCAATGAATAAAGAAACAAAGTTATTTCACAAGCCAAAAAAGAGAGAGAGGGATTCGAACCCTCGATAGTTCTTTGTGTTAGACTATCCCGGTTTCAGACCGGGAGCTATCACCACTCGCCATCTCTCCCGAGACAATTTCTATTTTTATGTCCTCGCAAAATGGAATATGACTATATGAGATGATACACAACAGCTGTAGAACACCCCGATGCAAATCCTATATTTCGATGTATCTTCTGTAATTGTATACATATAGATGAATGCTGATCCATTAATTTTCTGCTTGTGAAGTTAAATACTAAACTCCCCTCGACTCCATGTCCCGAATAAATAAGCGGTAGGTAATAAGTTCTAAAGAATTCAATTGATTCAGGTCACATCCTACATGATGCATTTTATTACAATTGTGACTAGTCGAAGGGATCAAAGGTAATAGTTTCATTGTTGGTTAGCTTGGAGGATTACAAACATGACTATTGCTTGTCCACTTATGCTTAGCTGTTTTATGCATTAATTGCGACTATCTCAGTCTTACTGATTAGTGTACCCGTTGTATTTCTTTCTCTGATGGTTGGGTCAAGTAATAAAAATATGTATTTTGTTTTCCCGGTACCATCATTTGGATTGGTTAGTCTTTCTGTAGCTATCCGTAATTCTCTCACTCTTGAACTTATTTTTTTATTTCCCCGATCCAAAACTCCATTCCTTCTACCTGCTCTTCTAAGAAATTTAATCATTCGGATGTGGGACACATCAAGATTCAATCTGAGTTCCAAAAAAATTATATTTCATTCTTTATCAATATTTGGCCCTGTCATATGGATCCAACGCATATAGAATAATATATGTCTATATGTGTGGACATATGCGTGCGTATCATGAACGCAGAAACTCGGATATGGTCCGACTGGTAAATTTCCTCTTGCCAAGGAGAAGTTTGGGTTCGCTCCCGCTATCCGCCCACGGTGGACGTAATGTAGTTATGAAGAAAGAGATAAATCAAAAATGAAAATTTTTCCGAACTACTAATTCGAAGCTACTAAAAAGATATTTTTTTTACAAAACCATTTGCGGAGACAGGATTTTGAACCCGTGACCTCAAGTATGACTCCTTGCGAGCTACAACTGGCCTAACTCCCGCTGAATACCGGAACTTATGGACAACGAAAGATTGGATACGCCCCTCACCATATCCCGTACAAATAGATAGGCCCTGATTTATACAGAATGGTAAGAGGGCTCCTCTATCTTCCTATGATAATAGATCGGATTAGATTCATCAAATACGAAGTATTTTTCTCTTTACCAACTTGATCTTATTGCAGCCCGTAACAAACAGCATGCAAACATTTTCTTTCTCGAATTGTTTCGATAGCCCAAATTCTCGATAGTTACTCTAGGTCTTCCAGTCAAAAAACAACGTCGATCGAGACGTATAGTGCACTATTCCGTTGTGGGGATTGCAATTTTCCATGATTTCCCATTTTCACTCAATGATGGAATTTGCTTATTTTTTTTTTTTGAGGATGCGAACGAATCAAATGATATTTCTGTTCCCAATTTCTGTCGCTTCTTCTCTCTCCCTCTGATCAACCTTTTTCTTGCCATAATATAATGTTCAGTTCCTATTTATTATCAACTGAACATTCGGATCCTAGATTAAAATATAAGAAGGTAGATCCCCCTCCCATCGGAAACAAATGAGATTGTTGCTGATAACAGTACTAAAAAATATAAATAACTAAATAAAATTAACACAATTTTTTCCTCTGTATGGCATCCAAGAAAGCTGCATAATAGTGAATATAATAACCTAAGGAAAAGTGGCTAATCCAACCAATCTTGCTTGCACAATGGAAAGATCCCTGCTTATCTCTCCATCTGAATCAAATAGCCACGGTTGCGTTCATGAGCCCATGCTAAGTTTCAATCAATTCCTTCCAATATCCGCGCCAAGAATTACAAACATAAATCCGTAGCCCAAACAGAGGTCCAAATAAACATCCACGCCATACGGCTAAACTATTCAATACCAAAGGATTTGATATCCATTGATACGTTGTGAATAGTTTTTACCAGAGATAAATCTCTTAAACCTCCCATTTAAATAAGTGGACGATTTCATTAAATGTGGAAACTTACCCTGCCATAAAGTGCGGTGTTTTCCAATGCCAAGACAAAGTAACCCACCCAATTGGTCATTTAACATCCCAAAAGCTGCCAATAAATGCGCCCAAGCAGAAATATCACAAGTCCGCCGCGTCCCTGGTCCGTCGCAAGAAAACATATACCCGAAATCCTTGTTATTCTGGCATTAAACGTGGAACACTGCTCTAAGCACCTTTTACTACATCAATGTAGTTGTATGCACCTAACAATAGCATGATTAACCAAGATTCCCCAGGACCATTGGTTCAGAAGAGTGCATTACTATTCTCATTAACAGCATTCAACAAAGAAAAACAGCCCGGTAACCAATGCTTCGACCGCATTGAATTCGGTCCCTTCGTTGAGATAAGAGTACATCGAACCCATATGAATCTAACCAGAGCGGATTTTATCCATTGGGCAAATATAGGTTTCAATCAAGATTTGTTTTTCCCGGAGTACCAAAAGCGACAACCATCGTATGAACAAAGCCCAAGTATTGGAACCCAGAAACAGGCTGGCCCAACTTAAATGGATATGAATCGCTTTGCTTTGTGTCTAACATTCTTGCCAATACATTATCTGCTTCTGGTTCTGGATTGTAATCTCTAGGAGAATATAGCTCCATGAGCAAAGGCTCCTGTCATGATAAACCCTGCCGATGTATTGGTGATGAGTATAAACGCACTTGAAGAGTAAGTCTTGTGCTATAATCAAATAGCAGGTAAAGAGTACATGTGGTTTGAGCTACTAAGGAATTATAACCCTAAAAGGCTATAGCCCGACCAATTGAAAATGAAGCGAATTATTGATTGTCTAAAGACCCTTATCCCACGCCGAGATCGACCACCCACTGGAGTAATCTGTGTTTCTAAAAGGACTTTGATACTGGGTGCCCAATCCCGAAGTATAGTTCTATACATTGAACCCTCGATCAGGAAAATACAATTCAATAGCTAAATATGAACTGACAATATCGGTCAGCCATAAACTTTTGGCGTTTTTGTGATGAAATCCACCGAGAATGGTGAATGGCAGTTCCGGTTCCTTGGGAAGTACCCAATAATTGCTAACTCGAATCAGGGTTTTGGGCAATAAAGATTCCACTGACCCGTAAAAAGTGGTCCCAACCCTTGAGGATAGTGTAATACTCTAAAAATTATTTCCATTCTGACGTCTGTCCCTGGATCCTGTAATAGCGCATGATAAATGGCCTGTCCAAGCGCAAGAACTCCTCCGAAAAGTCCTGACAATGATGATGTAGACTATATTCGGCATTTTTGAACCCCGAAACGCTTTGTTTTCCATTGTGGTTTTAAGTGTAACCAACACCCTATTAGGATAGAGCAGAAAGAATAATAGTAAAAGAGCTCCAGTATCAAGATCTCATTAGTGCGTAATCCGATTGTATACTCACCACTGATAAACACCGTAATAACGATATCACTGGACCGTAGCCACCTCTCGGTGAAATTGCTTCTAGCTGGTTGAACCAATTAGGATCCCAAATTGCATGAGCAATAGGTCTTACCTGTAAAGGGTCCTTTTTCATGACTCAAATTTCCTTCCTTGCCAAGCTACATGAAAGATATTTCCGTACGTCCACCAGAACGCTTATTGCTAATTGCCCAAAGTGAGAAGCCAAAATGTTCTGAATAAAGACGTTCCTCACTAATATCATCATGACTCCTCAGGTCATGGCGGTAGCATCCAACCAAACGACGCGTGAGTGGGTTCCTGAGCTAAGCCTGGCTAAACTCGGAAATCTTAATGCCCTAATGCCTTGTCAAATCCTCGCTAGCCATTATCCTACTGCAATACTTCTTGCTAAGAGAATGCCATGGTTGTGTCACTTCCCAACCAGAGGTAATGGGTTACTCCACAGCACGATCCTTGTAAATGCTCAAGGCTCTAGGCCTGAGTAGCAGGAGCACTTTTAATTTGGGCGTTTCTGATCCCAAACCTGGATTCAATGAGTTCTTGCCAAGACCACGCCACTGAAGAGAAACATTAAACTGAAGCCCAGAACAAAATGAGCACCTAATAAAAAGATACCATATGCGATAATGAAGAACCATAAGACTGAATTACCCTGAGATGCCTGTGCCATAAGAAATCTCGAATAGGCACCCATTATAGTAATGAACTCTGCGCAAAGTTTCCTCCTTTATATATGAGTTACTACCCCTTGATCACTTATATACGCACCCACATCCGACTGCATTTTCCCAACTGAAATGGAAATAACTAACGGAAATCGCATTGTACATCCAGATAGACCTAAGAGACATATCCCAGGCAAGATCTTGACATGTCCCCCCTCTTCCAGTCCATCACAAGTACAAAAAAAAAACTGAAAACCAAGATTTGCTACAGGTATCAAACGGGAACTGCTAGCAAAGAACACCTTTCAGTAGTATCATACAGTCACTGGATCGTACATCATGAATATGAGGGGACTAAGAAGTTGCGGTTCCCTAATGGGAATGGTAAACAAAAGCGATTGGCCCGCCTACTGCTACCAACTCACCACCCTCCCCAGTTAATCTGGTTACTTCTGTTGAACCAGGAGCTGTTAGCCGGGTGCTAAAAGCTGGGTGTTGTGTACCCATTGAGCAAAGATGGTTTGTAATTGTATATCGGTATCTGCAAAACATCTCTTTTTTTGGTTGACTCCTCAATCGCTCATGTATCATTATTATATACAATCCAAAACTGTGACAACCCAGAAAATATACATGCCCAGTTAAGATGTGATATATTGCATCGCGTGTCTAAGGTACACGTCTAATTATATGTTGTTCGAGTAGTTGGATCGTAAACTCTTACCATAAAAATTGCTGCATTGGGCAGCAGCACCCCTAAAAACCCACCGATGCCCCATGTGATGTGTGAACACGAAAGTTGTGTACCATATCATAGCTAGGTATGGATAGGAGGCATGGAATACATATGGTGAGCTACAATAATGGTTAAAGAGCCTAACATAGTCCAGGTTAAGAGATAAGTGAGCATGCCCGACGTTGTAGGGATTCATACGTCCTTATTGCCCTGGCCTGTAAATTGCACCGTTTATGAGCCTCTAAAATGTCTTTAATTCCATGACCAAGCCCCATTTGGTTTATACATCATAACCAGCGATCAGGAAAAGAATTGCAATAGCTAAATGATGTGTGCAATATCGTCAGCCATAGACCACCTGTTATTGGTCCAATCCTCCCACGAAAGAAGAAATTTCCCGCTATTTTGACCAACTTCAAGGGTGAAAAAGGGGGTTGCTCCCTCGCAAACTGGTAAGTTGAGGCCAACAAGGTCCCGATTCAGATAAATCATGTGACGTGGTATCTCTTTAGGATCAACCTCCACGTCGAGAAATTGGTTACTCGGTAAAGATACCTGGATTTGTGTCCCCGCCCAGAATAGCCCCAGTCTAGTAAACCCGCGCGTAAGTGTTGATTTAACATAGATTCTACATCTTGGAACCAATCCAATTTGGGGGCGGCTCTGTGATAAGGAACCAACCAACAAAGCATTAAACGATGCACAAGCCAATGCTCCAATGCGGGGTACAGAGTGGTAATTCACTAGTTATTCCAGATGCTCGCCAAATCTGACAAAAATCCGGAGGTTTTTGTATTCCTCGGAAACCTCCAACCCACCACACCCTCCATATTTCTTGCCTACTATTGGCCAAACTACCTGGCACTGTTGCAATTTGAGTAGGATCCTAGCCATGGCTTCATAATGGAAAACGGGCTGCATGGAAGTACAGCCCCTCAGCCAAGAAATTAATGTGAGAGTTGACCAAAATGAGCAAAATACTTTTCGAGAGATCTCCTCCAAATCACTGGTATGAACTATCGACATCGTGAGCATCATCATGTGTTCCAGTATCAAGTGGTATTTCAGGGCCCTTAGCTATTTGTCTGAGAACTGCCGGGGTCTGGCCAATTTCCTCGAAGACGTTTTTATGGATCCTATCGACAACAATTTTCACTTCTCTGTTCCGGCGAACGAATCTCATTAATTCCGCCTCTTTCCGGCAACACATACCAGAGACCCGCCACAGTTTTTAGTGAACCTCTGAAAGATTAGCATTTTTTTATGTTTTGATTTCCCTTTCTTTCCTATCTCCCATCCTCTATTTTATTTAGTTATTCACTAGAGCAATTCATTAGTTTATTCACTAGAGCATTTGCATAGTTGAGGTCAATCCGCGCAAGTGTTTCGTATCTATTAGACATAACGATTAGGTGCCCACGGACCCCTTCTCTCTGAAAGTCCTTTCCCGCATAGACGAAAAACCTATTTTTTGTGCAAACTAGTGTCTTATCTCTGAATTACTACAATACCCTATAATTTACTTCCATGGAATATCTTATTACTTACTCTAATAAATCACAAGACCATTCAATTAGAATTAATAAGATCCATTCCTATACTTATCTGTAATTTAGTCATTCGAAGGTACTTTTTATGTAGCTTTATTAGTTTTATTCTATATTGTATTCGTATCATTTATCCCTACGAGAATACCATACAATGATTTAGAAGGAAGGGATATAATAAAACTTCTTGCTTGGATCTTTCATGGGAACGATCTATTTTATTTGATGATGGTCCACAACTAATTTTATGAATTCAAAAGAGAGTGGTTTTTATTCTACACGCCTCGTGATCTTCAACCAATTATTGCTTTCAATAAATTACTGGACTAGCGCTATAGCGTGTTTCCATACTACAGCATCTTTGATCGAACCAGCCTCCGCAATTTCAGAATCCCCTGTAGAGGCCTGTTTCTCCCCGTTCGGATAGGTGGGTTTTCCTTCCCTTAAACCGGACTTGGAGTTTCCTACCTCATACGGCCTCGCATCGATGCTTTTTACTTGCTCCCATCTTAACTACCTATGCTAACTGAATTAGATTTGTTCATAAATGTCTCCCTTGTTTTCCTTTTGGTTGGGTTCTCCAGAGAAGTTAATTACATAAGTTTAAAACTCTAATTTTGTTGATCAATAACCAGTTTTGTCCTTTTCTCCCACCTTCCGAAGATGAAGCATAGATCCGCCCTATATCCTAATATAGTGTTTTATATAGTTTTCGAATGTTCCTGAAGGTAACTATCTCGGTTTCATATTTAAATTTATATAGTATAAATCTGTTTTGACTCTGGGGCAGTAACGAATTGCACTTTTTTCCCTAGCGGGCTCGTACAGAACTAGCCCTTCCTGTCCGGCCTTTTAACCAAAGACCTCTGCGGCTGTTTTTGTACAAAGTTTTCAGACATGTTAAATGCATTTTTGTAGCCTATTGTCTCGATCATATTACCCGGTATCCTCAATGGAATTCTTAACTCAAGTTTCGTGCTCGTGGAAGAGGTGAAGGACGTCGAGAGGGCAGACCTCATCATACTAATCGAATGGTTTTTCCTAGTTCAGTATTAAGTTACGTAGTTACGTAAGTTAGTGAAGTCCGTTAGTAGGTCTGTCGCTAGTCCGGTTGGCTATTTGGGTTGCCTTTGGACTAGAAGTATTCTTCCTCTATCAG
>PYDT01001301.1:0-29987 GCA_004837865.1 Musa balbisiana
TTTCACCTTTCCCTCACGGTACTAACTTCGCTATCGTCACCCAGAGTATTTTATCCTTGCAATGTGGTCCTTGCTGATTCACACGGATTCCACGTGCCCCATTGCTACTCGGGTCAGAGCGTACGCTGAGTGATGCTTTCGGCTACTGGACTTTCGCAGAAAAAAGTCTAGGTGCAGCATTCATTCCACCGCTTCGCCTAGCAGCACGACGCCTGATTGCTCTCCCAAACCCCGTTTTCACGTGGGCGCCCCATTTCGTCGCCGCTACTACGGGAATCCTTTTGCTTGCTTTCCTCTGTCTACTCCGATGTTTCCGTTTCGCCAGGTTGTCTCTTGCCTGCCCATGGATTCCGCAGCAGTTCGAAGGTGACCGATTCGAATCTCCGGATCTATGCTTATTTCACTCCCCCCCCGAAGCATTTCGTCGCTTTCCTACGCCCTTCCTGTCCTCTGGGTGCTAGGTACCACCGAAGCTTTTCCCTCGTTTGAACCTCGCCATTAACGTTCAGGCATGCCATCCTAAGGTGCTGCTAAATAAAGGATCTTATCACCTCCATAATTATAAATCATAAATCGAACTGCCGATTGGGTGCTTATCATGTATCAGCTAAGTTCACGGCCTGGAGATAAGCGGACTCGAACCGCCTGAACCGCCCACAGGTAAAACCACCGCTCTCAGGCCTGCCCCGACTATTCTACATAGAGGCCAACGATGCAATACCCCCCCGAACACCGCGTACAACTTTCTCGTACTGTGCTCTCCAAAGAGCCACTCTTCTCAAATCTCAAACGGTTGCTGAGTTGGATCCCCAATTTTTTTGTTTTTTTTTTTTCCCCCTAAAAAGATTTTTTCCCTTTTTGTGGCAGGAAATCCAGATACAGTAAACGCAGAACGGAGAGCTCTCCCCCTTTTTCCGCCCGACCTTTTGGTCTTAAAATGCTGTTTTAAGAACGAGTGATTGCCCTTCTCCGACCCTTACTGCCCAACCGAGGCGGACCAGCTATGCTTCCACTAATTGCCAGGGCTATGTCGTTCCGTGCCCCCGTGATGCCGATGCGCCCTTGGGGTGATCGCGTAGTTCCTACGTGTGGAGACGATGGGGTCGGTCCATGGCTTTTCCTTCCTTGTGCCACATTTCGCTCAAAGGGTTAGGAGATAGTGCATCAAGCTATTCGCAGGGCCCAACTTGATCCTCTTCCCCAGGGATCCCATGATGGAACCCTGGAGAGCCGCCGACTCAACTATCGTCCCTGTACGATCATACTAGATCTGCCACCTGCCCATCCTACCTCCTCTACGTTTCTTGACAGCCCTCCTTTTTTCTCGTAGAGTCTTTCATTGGCATGGTTCGGTCCGCGTCCCATTACTTAGAAAAAGTGAGCCACCGGTTCGGTACAAGATCTATCATTACCGCCTGTACATTAGACTCAACCCGTAATCGCAACGACCCTTGCACGGCGGAGCTCTACCAACTGGAAGCTATATCCCCGAGCCAAGTGAGTATCATGAAAAGAGCATATGCTTCGTTCTCTTCTTTTCCCTGGCGCAGCTGGGCCATCTGGACTTGAACCAATACCCGCCCGTGAAGTCAATCTCGCACCTACGATCCACCAATTGATAGGACTCACTAGATTCGTTTTCGGGAGCGATTCATCCCTCCCGAACGCAGCATACACACTCTCCTGTTGTAACTGCGCGCTCAAGTGTGCTTGTTCCCCCTTCTCCCCTTACCATACAAGTCCTTGTGAATAACTCCGATTGAAGAAAAAAGAAGGCGTAAGAGACCCTCCCGGCCCACCTAACACTCGTAAGATCCTTTGTTCAAACCTGCGCCCATTTCGAGTCAAGAGATATATACTAGACACATCCCATTTCACTGATCTGTGGGGCGCGCGTATGACTGAGGGGTCGAAGACCAAGAAGTGAGTATTATACCAAGCATTCTCTGATGTCCTAATCCAATCTCCTGCTCCCGCGGAAAGGGAACAAGATTTCACGTTCTTCCTTTCGACGGGAGGATTAGGAAATCCTATTTATTGCTGCTTTTCTCCAGACCTCCGGGAAAAGCAATGAAAAAGGCTCGAATGGTCGATCCCTCCGTCACCACCAGAATGAAAGGGGCGATCTCGTAGTTTCTTGGTCTGTGAAGAGGCGTTGTTAGGTGCTCCATTTTCCCGTTTTAGTGCTCCATTTTCCATGAGGCCGAACCTAAACCTGTGCTCCGAGAGATAGCTGTCCATACACTGATAGGGATGTATGATGCTCGAGAAGAGAGTAGCCTTGGGGGGTCCCCCCGGCCGCCCGATCCCACGATGAATAGAAGTTCGATCTACATTGGTCTCACCTGAATCGCCCCATCTATCCTCCTGAGGAGAATTTTGGTTTTCAAAACTCCTTATCGAACCAGTAGATACTCCATGCTAATTGCCTTGGATGATCCACATCGTCCGGTCAGGCGCTGTGAGCACATTGCACTATCCATGTGGCTGGAGCCCTCACAGCCAGGCACAACGACGCATTATCATGGGCGCGCTCTACCACTGATCTAATAGCCATCGTGTGGCCTCCCGTGGAGGCCCTGGCTATCCAAAGCGAGAAAAACCCTATCCCCTCTCTTTCCTTTTATACGGTCCATGTCGCCACATCGGAGGGACCTGGGACGTAAAAAAGGGGATCCTTGCACTACTTGTGTCCGACCTAGGATAATAGCTCATGAGCGTGGTCTACTTCACCGTCGCGAAAACGAAGAAGACTTTTCCATATCCAAGCTTAGCCCAAGACGTTATGCTCGCTCTTTTTGGGTGTGAAGCATGGTCAAACCAAAATACCGCCAACAAGCATACGCATAGCTCTCCCTGAAAAAGGAGGTGTTCCAGCCGCACCTTCCGTACGTTAGCTTGTACGACTTCCTCCAGTCACTAGCCCCCCGTCCTTCGGCAATCCCCTCCTTGCGGTTTTCAGGTACGACTTCGGGCATGCCACTCGCCATAGTGTTGACTGGCTGTGTTGTAAAACGGCCCCGGAACGACTTCACACCGGCCGTAATGCTGACCGGCGATTACTACGATTTCCGGCTTCATGCAGGCAGTTTGCAGCCTGCAATCCGAAATGAGGACGGGTTTTGGGGTTAGAGCTCACCTCGCGGATCGCCCCTTTGTCCCGGCCGATGTATCACGTGTGTCGCCCGGGCATAAGGGGCTTATGACTTGACGTCCTCCCCACCTTCCTCCGGCTTATCACCGCAGTCTGTTCAGGGTTCCAACTCAATGGTGGCACTAAACACGAGGGTTTGCGCTCGTTGCGGGACTTAACCCACCCGTACTAGGCACTAGCTGACGAACAGCCATGCACCACCTGTGTCCGCGTTCCCGAAGGCACCCCTGCTCTTTCAAGAGGATTCACGGCATGTCAAGCCCTGGTAAGGTCTTCTCTTCGCTTTGCATCGAATTAAACCACATGCTCCCACCGCTTGTGCGGCCCCCGCCCCCGTCAATTCTTTGAGTTCATCTTGCGAACGTACTCCCATGCGGTGATCTTAACGCGTTAGCTACAGCACTGCACGGTCGATACTCATCAGCGCCTAGTATCCATCGTTTACGGCTAGACTACTGGGGTATCTAATCCCTTTGCTCCCCTAGCTTTCCGTCTCTCAGTGTCATTGTCCGGCCCAGCAGAGTGCTTTCGCCGTTGGTGTTCTTTCCGATCTCTACGCAATTCAACCGCTCCACCGGAATTCCCTCTGGGCCCCTACCGTACTCCAGCTTGGTAGTGTTCCACCGCCGTCCAGGTTGAGCCCTGGGATTTGACGGCGGACATTGAAAAAGCCAACACAGACGCTTACACTTTAAACGCCCATCATTTTCCGGATAACGCTTGCAATCCTCTGTCTTACCGCGGCTGCTGGCACAGAGTTATCCGATGCTTATTCCCAGATCGCGTCATTGTTTCTTCTCCGGAAAAGAGTTCACGACCCGTGGGCCCCCTTCTACCTCCACGCGGCAGTGCTCCGTCAGGCTTTCGCCCATTGCGGAAAATTCCCCCCGCTGCCTCCCGAGGAGTCTGGGCCTTCTCAGTCCCAGTGTGGCTGATTCATCCTTCGACCATCTACTGATTCATCCCCTTTGGTAAGCTATTTCCTCAACCACACCTAGCTAATCATAACGCCAAGCCCCTCCTCGGGCGGATTCCTCCTTTTGCTCCTCAGCCTACGGGGTATTAGCAACCGTTTCCATTGTTGTTCCCCCTCCCCAAGGGCAGGTTCTTACGCGTTACGCACCCCGTCCGCCACTGGACCACCACTTCCCGTCCGACTTGCCTGTGTTAAGCAGGCCGCCAGCCGTTGCATCCTAGCCAATGATCGAACTCCCCATGAGATTCATAGTGCATTACGTATAGCTCCTTGTTCGTAGACAAATCTGATTCGGAATTCTCTTATCATTCTAAGGGCATACTTGTATCCATGCGCTTCATATTAGCCTGGAGTTCGCTCCCAGCAATATAGTCAGCCCTACCCTATCCGCAGTCACGGGTCAATCCACAAGCCTCTTATCCATTCATTCTCGTTCGATCACGGCGGAGAGCCCGTCAAAATAGAAAACTTACATTGGGTTGGTAGGGATAATCAGGCTCGAACTGAGACGTCCACCACGTCAAGGTTACACGCTACTACCGCTGAGTTATATCCCTTCCATCTCCATCGAGAATAGAACTAACTAATCTAAGGCAAAGGTCGAGAAACGTCAACGCCCTATTCCTGCACAACTTGAGGCCGGTGGGCCTTCTTTTTTCGCACGTATTATGGATAGTAAATAATGGGTAGGATAGTAAAATAATTGGGAAAAATTGGATTCAATGTCAACTGCTCCTCCTATCTGGAAATAGGATTGACTACGGATTCGAGGCCATAGCACATGGTTTCATAAATCCCGTAACGATTTTCCCGATCTAAATCGAGCAGAGACGCCGGTTTACATGGAAAAAGATTTTGTTCGCATGTTCTAAATTCGATACTGGTAGGAGAGAACCCGACTCGGTATGTTAAAAAAGAGGGGAAAGGCAGAACCAAGTCAGATGGTATAGAGTCAACCCCTTCTTCTTGCGCCAAAGATCTTTTACCATTTTTCCGAAGGAACTGGAGCTAACATTTCTTTCAATTTCCCATTCCGAGTTCCTAGGTTTCCCACACCCTTTTTTTGAGACCTCTCGAAAAATAAAATGGACAAATTCCCTTTTCTTAGAAATACATACAAGAAAAAGGATAATGTAACCCACCATTAACTACTTCATTTTTCATTTATTATTTCCTAGTTATAGAATCTTATTTCATAGTATAGAAATATTAATTTCATGTAATAGAAATCTTTCCCTACCGAGACAGAATTGGTAACTTTACGATCCTCTTGCCAAGCAGGCAAAGATTTACCTCTTTTGACAGACTGTGATTCTTTCGGATCGACCATGAGGTCCACTCCATTGCATTGCCAGAATCCATGTTTATTTTTGAAGCAGGTGACCTCCTTGCTCTCCACTGAACAACCCTCTTCCCGCTGAGCCCCTCTTCTCCTCGTTCCACAAGACTAAAATGTAGGACTGGTGCCAACCGTTCAGTCACTGGAAGAAAAGGACTCACCGAACGCGGACACTACTAATATAAGATAATCCGAACCGGGATCACTAGCTAATACTAATAAATATATAATAGAGAAAAACGCTTTTCTGTATACTTTTTCCCCGGTTCCGATTGCCTACCCCGCTGCCTTACGCAATCGAATCGGATCATATGTGATCTCTCTTCAACACCATAGTCCATCGAAAGGGTATTCTCGGAACGACTCCTAAAGCACGAAAGCCGATCTTTCAGAAAATTAATTCACTATTGTGAAGAGTGCTAATCCGCAATGGATAGCTGGACACAACCCGTCAATTCACAATCCAATATTCGTGATTTTCCTTGGGAGGTATCGGAAAGGAATTGGAATGAATAATCATCGGATTCTACAGACGAAAAGGACAGGTTTCTCTATGATTCAACGCTGGGTAGGGATCAGGAAGAAAGGAAAAAACCGAGATTTCACACTAGTACTTTGTTTGTTTTTGACGAAAAATAAATTCTGATTTATTTCGTACCCTCTCTCGATGAAAAATGGGGTCAGATTCCCGTACCGGAGTCAACGAAACCCATGGAACTTAAGGAATGATGTAAGGAATAAAAAGAAAAGAGATGAAAGAAAATCGAAATGAAATAAAGAATCAAGCAAAAAAAAAATAGTAGATATCAAATAGAGTAGAAAGATAGAATAGCCCAGATCAAATGAACAAATTTCAAACTCAAAAGGATCATTCTGATTCTCCCGAAAAATCGGGCCAAAGTGGATTGATCGAGAAAGATTTCTGTTCTTATTATAAGATCGTGATATTGATCCGCCTCTGTTTGTAAAAGAATATCTTCCCCTTTGAGTCATAACTAATGGAAGTGGTCAATTGGAACCTGAAAAAGCGTGACTGAATTGTTTAGTTACTCTTTACTGCTCGGGATGGGGAGGGGGGGGGCGGAGTGGAATAAGGGGGGAGATTCTCGAACGAAGGAAAATGACCAATTACTTCGAAAAAGTGACGAGGAGCCGTCCTGAGGTGAAAATCTCATGTACGGTCTGTAGAGTGACAGGTAGAGGTTGACTTGCTCTGTCAAACTTTTCCACTATCACCCCCAAAAAAAAACCAAACTCTCCTTACGTAAAGTTGCCAGAGTACGATTAACCTCTGGATTGAAATACGGGCTTAGATACCTGTTTTTTGCCATAATTACAATACATTCTGTCGTATTAGAAGGGAGGATGGTTAGGATGTACCGGTGTGAGATATCACATTGTTAGAGGAACCTAGATGCTTCGTGTAAAGGATCGCACAAGTGCGTTCCTAGGCGTTGTAGCATTCTTATCCAAGACTGTATCATGTTGATGCTGCCATGTGATCGCTAGAAACAGGTTGAAGTGTATTACCCCAGACGAAAGATTTCGTAATGGGACTACGGAGGCAGGCAGTGCCATGGACAAAAATCTTCTTCGTGTGGGGGTGGGGAGAGATTCGATTCGGAACTATTATATGTCCAATGTCCAATATTTGGAATTCATTTCAAGGTTTTTCCCTTACTTTGGTCCCGTGTCAACAAACAATTCGAAATACCTCTACTTTTTTAGAACAGTCGAGTCAAATAGCATGAGTCAAGCACGTCTTTGTAACATACAAAAAAAAACTATTTCGAAACCTCGAGGACTCGACCCGTAGGATATGTAAAATACAGGCTTTCCATCCAGCAGGAAAAGGAGGGAAACGGAATACTGGGTAGGTATTGAGGCTCCATTTAAAGTGATTAAACGAATCCATACCGATCGCATAGATACATTAGAATCTGGTGGAAAGCCGATTCGATGAAAGTCTATGTACGGCGTGGAGGAGATCTTGCATCTCTTTCGAGATCACCCTACACTATGGGTCAAAAAGCCAAAAAAGTAATTCGTTATTTAGCCCTTATAAAAAGAAAACGATTCTTGAACCTCTTTCACGCCCATGTGCAGCGTCGAGGTACTGCCGAAGAAAAACTGCAAAAATCCGATCCAAGTTAGCTATCGATTCCGTTTACATTTGGTTAACCGATTCCTGAAACAACGGAAAAAAATCATTCGGCTTATACATTATCTATCGCGGCCATGAAAAGATTCACCAAAAGACAAACAAATTCCACTATCTTTTTACGTCAAGCACTACGTGGAGTAACCCCGATATGCAGTACAAGCAAGACGTGTAGGCGGATTCGCCCCATCAAGTTCCTATTGAAATAGGATCACACACAGGAAAGCACTTGCTTCGTTGGTTAGTATGGCATCCTAAACGTCCGGTCGAAAAATGGGCTTTCAATTAATTCCGAATAGTAGATGCTGCCAAAGGAGTGCGATGCCAACGCCAAAAAAGAAGAGACGCATTAGATGGCAGAGGCACATAGAGCTTTTTTTGCACATTTTTTTCGTTAATCCATGACAGATCTATCTAACACATGGATCGCATACATCTCGATCGAAAAGAATCAATAAGAAAAGAATCGGACGATTCTTTCTGCGAAACAAACCAAAAGAAGAAAATGAAACTACAATCAATGATCAACTAAGGCCCTCTCGTGGCGTGCTTAAAATAAGAAAGAGAGAATCTTATGGAAATATCATGGAATACGGTTGTCCTATCATGGGGATTTCTCGTAATATTCCACCAAAAATAGAAAGTTCCGAAACATTGGGACTTTTTCGAGATTTGTATGCGTTACTAATTCATGATCTGGCATGTAACAGAATGAAACTTCATTCCTCGATTCTACGCAGAGTTTTATGAAAGCGTTTCATTTGCTTGCTCTTCCATGGAATTTCATTTCCCAAATGTACCTAATTTTTGGGCCTAATTCTTCTTCGAGATGAGCGTTCAACCTCTGATCAAAAGGATAGACCTTGGTTCTATTTCATCTCTCACAAGTTTAGTAATAAGCATAACGGCCCTATTGGTTGCCGATGGAGAGAAAGAACCTATAATTACTTTTCGGGAAATTTCCCAACGAACATTCACGAAATCTTCATTCTTATTTTACTAGTTCAACTCTAGTATTCCTCGATGCCGTAGAGTACATTGAATGTACAGAAATGGTCTATAAACAGAGTGTTCTGTTATTCGTATTACCCTACTCTAGAGGACTTGTTATTTATTTGGTTGCATTAACGATTTAATAACTATACTTTGATAGCTCCAGAATGTTTCAGTTTAGGTCCTACCTATTATCTGATTACCAGATAGATTGTACGGATCTAATGAGGCTACTATGAAATATTTTACCTCATGGGTGGGGCTAAGCTCTTCTATGCTGGTTCATGGTTTCTCTGCTATATGGTTATCTGGGGGGAGATCGAGCTTTCAGAAATAGTGAATGTCTTATCACTACACAAAGTGTTAACCCCCAGGAGTTCATTGCGCTTATATCCATCCTGTAGATTGGTTCAAAGCTTTCCCCCGCCCCTGTGTCATCATGTACTCCCTGACGTATACGAAGGAGTGCGTTCGTTCGACACATTCCTACTCTTATATCTATCTCTGAGATGTTTGTATTTTTCAAAACCTCCATAGACATGCAGAAGAGAAATGCTATCCCACTCGACCAAGACCATAACTTTTACCAAAAGTTTATTGTTGATCTTTTGTATCAATACCAATTACAGTGAAAGCAGGTCAGGACCACGAATCTCTTTATGAAACAGTCCATGTTTTGCAGTTCGTTATTAGGGTGTTCCTACCAAGGATCGACTATGCGTATCCCAATGCTTGAAGTATCGATGTAATGCTACATAGTTGGTTCTTCACGCTCCTCCTTCAGAGACTACTATTGTAATAGGAGCATCCCGTTGACCAAAGGACACCCTAGATATCCTCATGGCTATTGAGAACGAATCATTCATAGTGGTTCTATTTCTCAATCTTTCGACTTCTCCTACGGAACCAGGTCGAAAGGATTGACACAGTCAGTCATTTCACAACCACTGATGAGAATTCCTCGAAAGTTAAGGATTAAGTACTCCTTTTAGCATCGAATGGATTCGGTTATACGATACGCGAGGAAGGGAATCGAAAAGGAAAGAAGAGGAGTTCTCTTTCTTTATCACTTAGTCGGCCGTGCGAGATGAAAGTCTCATGGCCGGTGTTTTGATGATTAGAAAGAAGTGAGGAATCCTCTTTTCGACTCTGACCCTCCCGACTTCCATTCGTTTGCTTTTTTCGTTTCTGTACTTCGAAAGTAGCTGCTTCAGCTTCAAGCCCGCGAAGTTTCTGATATCCTTTTTATTTCTCACAAACAATGCATCTTCGTCTGGAAATCCTCGCTATTACTGTCAATGTATTGGGATCTCATTTCTAATTACTCAACAAGCATGAAACGTGATGCTTGCATCTTCTTCCATATCGGTCATCGATATGTAATTATTGGTAAGAATTGTTGTAGACTCAAATGATGGATAATGCAACATGATAACGTATCTTGTCTGTCGATATCTCCATGGAGTTAGGACTTTTTTTTGGCTTGCATGTTTATTATGTGGTCTAGCGTACCGGAACTGATAACTGTCGAGATTATGCGATTAGCCCCGAAAAAGACCTTTTTTGGCTCTCTCTTCAGCCCTATGTCTCTTATCCCCTAGAGGTCTTCCTCCAGTCTAATCAGGTTTTTTCGAACGCCATCTATTCTGGTGTGGATGGCAGGCAGGCTATTCTTGTTTCAAATGGACTCCTTTACGAAGCTTGTTTCCTAATCTACTATATCTAAACATAATCAGTTATTAATACTGGAACGAATCAAGAATAACCCCTTAGGTGCGAAATTATAGAAATCTCCTTTACGACAAACATGTCCATCGATTGAGTATGATGTATGTGTGATAGCATCTACGATACCAGATATCAAATGAACCCAATTCTTGCACTTGGCTCATGATAATCCCTCTTTTAGCTCTGGTCTATTTTCTATTCCGATCCCTCTTACACCTGGAATAAGAATTATAGACTTGTTCCCCCCACCCCAAAATGGCATGCGCCTTTTGGGTTTTGAACTTATAATCATGGAATCGACTCCGATCATCAGATTATCAGTTCATTCCATACCGGGGGGGGGGGGGGGGGGGACGCGACCGTATAGGGTTATGTACATTCTTATGATGAGGATTGGGTCATTCGAGCGATGTAATAGATACTATGGTTTACATATGGATCGCTACGGTTCTTACATTTATTAGGATTTAGGAAAGAGGCTTAATCGGACCTGCTTTTGACATATCTAATCGGTATTTGGGTACCATGATTCACTTCTTTTTGGGCTTCTATTGAATCGAGAAATAGGTTTATTGGTACATCTTTTTGATATATATAAGGTATCCTCCGATAATTCAATCGAAGCAATTTGATGTCTGACCGGGCCTATCTAAACATGAACCGTCGCTAGAAATACTCCAACACTCCACCTTTGTCCATATATTGCCATATATCACATAGATAGATATCAGATTCATGAATACGATTACTTTCAAGAGCCTTGCATGGTGAAATGGTAGACAACGACGCTAGACTCAAAATCGTGCTAAAGAGCTGTGGATTTCGAGTCCTCTTCAAGGCATAATAGGAGAATGCTCATTGAATGAGCATTCAATAACGATTTTCGATCTAATCAATATGGATATACCGAGTATCTTATCTGTTGATAGAAGTATTCGGCAATCCCACATCCGATCCGAGCTGTTGGAATTGATGGTTCGCCAGGGGATCACGAAATCTTGCGATCTTCTCTATCTACTGAATGATGAGTCCGTTTTGGAAAATCGTCCGCCCCGCACCCACCTCCCCCCCCCCCCCCGGTTATGATTCAAAGAGGAATCACACAAGGGTAGATGAGAAAAACCTCTGTAAATACCCCCCAGTACCCATAACCCAGCAAATAAAGTACCTTATATAGTCCGTTTTAGATTGGCGACCTTACCCATTCAGTGACTTTGGGCACTGGACTCCCCCATAGGCTCGGGTCGGGTGAATTGAGAATAGACAGACGTCTGTTGGAGACAGACGTCTGTTGGCATGCCGGCCCTTCCTTCTCCTTTTCAGGGCCTATTCCGAAGAGAATCCAGTACCTCGTGGTCGTGAATATCTGATAGGACGAAACCGGCCTCCGTGGATATCTTTGCTTCGGAACAAACACGTAAGAATTAAGGCTCGGTTCAACCGAATAGTATTATCCATATGGGGGATCTTCCAATTGACCGAAGATCCATCGACCTGCGACGAAGAGAAATGTCTATCTTTTTCTTTAGTTATTCAGGAAACCCAATGATTCGTTATTGGAGCATATAGCAACAAGCATTTCATCGACAATGCGTATTTTTATTTTCCGATGGATTTACTGGTTTCCATTAATGGAAATTGTGTTTGATGTAGTGAGTAATATACTCTGGTTGTTTTCGCCGTTCAAGACTTCTTGTTTAGCAGTTCATATCATCCATACTAGTGTTTTGATCTAAGATTTCAATTCTTCCATGTTTCAGCAGTAGCCTAATTGTTCCATGGAGCTAAGGTCCAAAATATGGAATAAAATTTCCACTACCTACCACCCGGCCCATCCGTTCCACTTAATCCCTTTTTCATGGCCACATATCTTTACGGCTAGGAATGGAAATCTTTCTCCTGTTACATGAATCACATGTTTCATTTCAGCCGAGAAAAGCCATCCCTTTCCTCAACATGTCTTGTTATTTGATCAATAGCGTTCCGTTTTAGATAGGAACAGATTTGATAAATATACTGATACCTCTCGGAGAGAAGTATTAGAAAGGAAAGATCCATTAGATAATGGACTATTGCTTCTAAGCCCTCTCTGGGCGATGAATCAACAATTCGAAGTACCTTCTTTGCGTTATTCTTGAGAACCAGCATTTATACTAGATGTAGAAGGTTTGTTGGGAGTATAAGCACCTTTGACATCTCTTCATCTGCAAAGAATTCTCGACGTGAAAACACCGAGACAAAGGCTGATCTTTGAATAGAAACAGACTGGATCCCATGTCCCAAATGATTGGCTTACTCTAAAAAAGCCTTGTTCTTTGGAAGAGCTATCTCGTGTCTGTACGCTGGTTTCACTCGGCAAGAACGCCGTCATTTCCTCTTGAAGCTCTCCTCTTCATGATAAAAGGTCCCTCTTGCCCCGACCTATAGCGAAAGTGGGCTTTTCAATCATCACATAGTTTGCCACAGGGCGCCATATTCTAGGAGCCCAAACTAATTTGATGGAATAATCCCTCCTTTATATGTTGGCAGGTCGACGACCTCTTCCTCTTCTTCCAACTCCGATTCGTATTTTTCATATAGAAATCTCTGATCAACGATAGAACAAGATCTGTTTTGCATCATATTAACTGTTCGGACCGAAGAAGTAATGTCCTCTATATTAACAAACTGACTGCAATCTTTTCTGTCCGTGAGGGTCCCAACCCAAGCGCCTCTACTTCTAATAGGCCATGAACTGATCAAATCATTCTCAAAACGAATTCTATAAGAAGTGTCCGCTTGTTTTTGCATCCATGGTGTCCGGTGAAGACAAGATCTTGAGCGACCGATCCGGCAGAACAACTCAAAAGATAAAGAAGTATCGTTAATTTCTTCACGCTCGTTCCAAGTTCGAAGTACCATTTGTACAATAGCACCCCTCTGATCTCTTCTTCATATAGATAGATATAGAGTATGGGGCAATTACTTAGAAGTACATTTTGGTGCCAACAAGCCCTTCCTATCGATAAGAAAAGATCCCCATGTCCTGACCGATCTTACCTGGATCGCAAATCCCAATTGTCTATGAAGAGCTAATCTTCAATTGTATTAGTTTCTAATAATTGATTTCTTCTGTGTAATCTAATTGATAGGGCCTCTTGATAAGTGCTACAAGATCTCGTACATGGAACCCATGGTTATGGACCCCATCCGTTAGTATTGAACATTTCTTTTCCAATGAAATCCCTAGTATATGAAAGAATGAAAAAGTGTTTCGTTGTGCGGAATAAGAGCCTCGTATCTTAATGCCTGTATTTACTTTATTCGGAGCTATTAGCGCTGGATCCAACTTTTTGGGGAATATGAGTCGAAGCAATAACAAAATAGTTCTAGTGGAAATCTTTCCACATCTGCTGTAGGATAGTTCTCTAATAGACCGAGGGGATAATATTCGACTCATGCATATCATATACAGAATCATGAATGTTTGGAATCCATAGTATGCAGGAGACATGCTTTTTGCTAATTCGATGAAAGGTGATATCAATCGGTCCTATTTTCGCGTCATATACATAGTTAGCAGCTCCGTATCAAGGTCATCATCAATATTCGTCACATCATCAATTCGATATCCGCACTATCATCATATCGATATCGTCACTATCACTATCATAAAATCGATATCATCATAAAATAATCTTTAGCTTGTCATCCCGTGAACTTTTTGTTTTTTTTCGGAAATACCGTAATGAAGGAACATGGGTTTTGTCGCTAGGGTATTTGATCCAATAGCGTCCGTTAGCTAGGAACAGTTGATCAATACTGATAACCTCTCGGATAGTAGTATTAGAAAAGGGAAAAGACTCCATTATATAATGGACTATCTGCTTCTAATCCATCTCTGCTCGATGATCAACAATTCCGAAGTACCTTTCTTGCGTATTCTGATGAACCATCGCATTTATACTAGATGTAGAAGGTTTTGTTTGGGAAGTATAAGCACCTTTGTGACATCTCTCTCTGCAAAGACTTCTCGACGTGAAAACACGAGAAAAAGGGCTGATCTTTTAATAGGAAAAGAACTTGATCCGTGCAGGTTCCCAAATCGATTGGCTGACTCCGAAAAGGCCCTTGTTCTTTGGACTAGAGCTATCTCGTGTCTGGTACTGCATGGTTTCACTCTGCAATAACTACCCTCCGATCAGTCTCTTGAAGCTCCTTCCTCTTCATATAAAGGTCCGCTTGCCCCGCCCGATATGAAAGTGGGCTTTTTCAATAACAATCACCCTAGTTTGCCACAAGGGCGCCATATTCTAGTAGCCCAACATGTGATTGAATAATCCTCCCCGTATATCTGTTGCAGGTCGCGACCTCTTCCTCTTCTTCAACTCCGATTCGTAGTTTTCATATCGAAATCTCTGATCAACGATAGAACAAGATCTGTTGTGCATCTATCTACTGTTCGTGACCGAGAAGAATTTTCACCGATTATTATGAGAATCTCGACTGTCAATCTTTTCTGTCCGTGAGGGTCCCACAGAGCGCCTTCTACTTCTAATAGGCCCATGAAAGATCAGAATCATTCTCAAGAGCGAATCTATAAGAAATGATTCCATTTTTTCATCAGGTCCGGTTAAGACAAAAGATCTGACGAACCGATCCGGGCAGAACACTAAAAATAAAGAAGTATCGTTTTCATTTCTTCATTCTCGTTCCAGCGTTCGAAGTACCATTTGTACAAAAAAATCCCCGTCTGACGCTTTTCTTCATATAGATAGATATAGGAGCTATTGGCATTACTTAGCAGGACATTTTTGTGCAACAGCCGCTTCCTATCTGATAGAAAAGGCTCCCATGAGTCCTGAACCGATCTTACTGGATCGCAAATCCCAGTTTGTCTAAAGAAGCTAATCTAATTTTTGTTGTATACGTTTCTATAATGATTTCTTCTGTGTAAATTACAATGCTAGGGCCTAATTGATAAGTGCACAGGTATCTTCGGACATTGGAACCCATGGTTATGACCTCCAATCCGTTTTAGTATGAACTTTTCTTGTCCAGTTAAATGCCCCTATTTATATGAAAGAATGAAAAGTGCTTTCGTTGGTCGGAATAGAATCCTTCGTATCTTAATGCATGTCTAGTTACATTTATTCGGAGCTATTAGAGCGGGATCCACTTTTTGGAATATGAAGTCGAAGGCATACCAAAATATTTCTAGTTGCACAACTCTTCACAATTCTGGAGGCATAGTTCTCTCAATGACCGAGGGATAAGTAATTCGACTCACAGTTCATATACATATCCTATGTTTGGAATCATTATTATCAAGGAGACATTGCTTTTGCTAATTTCGAATTGAAAGTGATCATCAAATCGGTCTATTTTCGGCGTCCTTATACACGCTTTAGCGCTCCGTATCAGTCCTCATCAATATCGTCACTATCATCATCAATAGCGATATCGTCACTAGCATCATAGCGATATCGTCACTATCACTATCTCAAAATCGATATCATCAAAATCAATCTTTAGGCCTTGTCATCCGGGAACTTGTTCGAATACGTAAGGAAGAACGTAGTGGTTGTCGCTAGGTTTTGAGACCAAAGAGGATCGTCCAGTTCCTATAGACCCTATCACAAAATCTCCTAGAAGGGACTAGGGCCTAATGCGTAGTCTAAAGGTTATTTCATTAGATGGGAAATGAAAACTACTTAGCCCCACACGAGGGTTGTTGAGATAAGTAAATTGGTCCTGATAATGCTCAAGATATCCGTCTTTCTGCCTACACAAGGAGCCATTGAACTCCTATTCATTATTACTTGCACCTAAGTATCGAGAATGGATCCCGTTTGTCATCATTTGATAACCAGAGTCATTCTTTGATAAATGATCATATGAGCTCCGACTCCGATAGAAATTTGTCAATCCTTTTTTTTCTGTCGTTAGGTGAGGAGAACTGGACCCAGATTTCTCTTTCTTCATCATCAATCGATCACTGTGTCGCGACCCAGGATTCTCTTTTCCTTTCTCATCAATCCAATCACCGTTCACCTTTTTATCTTTTTTCTTATCAATGATAGATCTCTTTAACTTGTACGGACCTTAGATGTCTCTTATTTCTCGAAAAAGTGATTCGATTGATGGGATTGGGTAATGATACTTATGAAGATTGAGTGGGATTGTGAAGATACTTATAGATCGATGAGATTGATATTCAAATAGTTCTTCCTGAGAACGGATTGTTTGACCCCAAAAGCGTGACCAATAGCAGGTTGGCGCCAAAGCAAAAGCCAAAACTCCCGTATTTCTCCATAGACTTCTCTACTTTTTTCATGACTACTAGAACGAGCTTTCTCCTTTTATACCATAAGAATTCAGTTCAGATGTGAGGATTACCCCATCCAAACGTTTTCCGCTAACTCATCTTGTCTTTATGGAATCATCATAGATTTTGATCTTTTCTACTCTGTCTGTAAACTCACTAGAGGCTTGGGAAACAAAGGAAGAGTATACGAACGAGATTCGCAACAAGAAGCAGGCAAAAAGATTGAATAGAGGAACTTAACCAACTCCGAGCAATTTGTTGATCTCAGATTTGTCCATATCAATGGAACGGGGGCTCATTATTTCGATGAATCATTCTTCGGACAGAAGAGATTCTGTAAACACTCCTCGAAATCTCCCTTATCAGGGGGGGGGAGTCCATTGTGGAAGAATCTTCTGAGGAATTGGCCATGATATACTTATCCATGCCATAATAATATCATGAAAAATTGATACCACAATAATTTTTTAAAATGTGATACCAATTTTACTGCTACTTAATATCGACATGGGTCTGAAAAAGTATCTAAAAGTGAAATACTTAGATATTTGCCTCTGTCGAGTAAGGACATGGCATCTATGTTGGAACGGATTTCCATTTTGTTTGGAACAGATTCCTTTTGAAGATTTGAAAAAGCACTATTATCTCGTTGATAAGGCTTCTATCTCACTCTGCCGTTTCTCAACGCATCTTTTTTTTTTTTTCTTTTAGGAAAGACTCCGTGTTTTTTTTTCCTCTTTCCCGTATGGTATATTTCTCAGAAACATGGAGTGTGAATCAACCCATTTTTGAATTGAACTTGAGATACCGATGCCAAGTTCTCCCTTCTGAATCAGAGATTCAGATCGGAAAAGAGGCTGACATAAGTTCTTCCAAAATTGCCTCTTTGTTTCTCGTTAGCGCGTGTTGCAGAAATGTGCTGCGATCGAGTACCATAGCTCTACGAACGAATGGCTCGGTCGATTGTCCAAATCGGAAAGATTTGGTACAAGTTAACTGTTTTGTCACCACTTTTCTGAAATCTTTAGGTATGAATGGTTAGATACCTGGACTCGAATTGGTGAAATAGTCTCTCGCTCCACAAAATATGTTTTTTTTACCGACCACGACGAAATATTTGTTGCATACTGAACATGTAGTGAGGATTGTCCTGTGATGTACGAATCATAATTATTGGATACGGGTCTTTTTCCACATAAAAGGTACTTTTGTACTAGACCAGAATGATTTGGATCATTCACGATCGAAGTCGATGTGCTTTTAATAAAAAGAGATATCAATGACTTCTAGTGAAATGTTTTGCACTGCTCTCAGAGCCAATTGGCTCGATCAGGAATATCATTGAGAAATTAGGAATCCCGTGTTATCAAAAGGATTGTTCCGTGCGACATTTATTTCTAGTATAGAATGATCAATCATCCACTGCTCCCTGGTATCTTTTTGAACTAAAATGGTAATGTGTTCCTACCATGTAAAGAATTCCTGTCTTTGGAAGTACCTGATCATCAATAAGAAGGGTTATTTATTCAATAACGATTTGAAAACCTATTATTCTAACAACTGATTGCGGTAGCTTGATCATTCGACCTTTCAATCACGATGTGATCTCGGAACTATGAATGGGATTTCCCCGATACTCACAAGAAAGGGGAAGGACTTGGACAAAAAGGGAAGTGACTTGGACAAAAGGGAAGTGGGACTTTGGACAAAAGAAACAAGTGCTTGGACAAAAAGAAACGAAGTGACTAGACAAATTTTTTGTTTTGTCGAACCTATGCCCTCGCCAATCAATCGAATATTGATTAATACGAACCGATCGACACCTACTTGAATAACGGTTCTTCCTGTTCCGAACGAAATGTACAATGTTCCTGAAATTCTAGCTCTCCATTGGACCATTTTGTATCTATAATACATCAGGATCCCGATTCCATGATCTCCATCGTTCGAGAAAAAAGAGGATCAAAACCATTTCTCTTCTGGTACTCTTTTTTTCAAATTTCGGGGATAATTTATGGTTGATCGTAGATTTCATTACCACAGTATTCAGTGATTCGAGTATCATTTCCTATGTGTCCCTTTGAAGTCCATATTCGAAGTTGCGATCGGAATCTTTCATACAAAAAATCGATGATACATTTCTTATGTACCCATAGGTGCTATTGGATTTGAAATCAGATTCGGATGCATCTATATTTGATTTACCTTCCTCCATTATTGTGTTGTTTCTAGCCACTACCGCTGTTTTTAAGTTTGGATCTTCCGATCATTCCCGCAGTATCATCGGACTCGATTTTTTTTCTGATCCTTTCGATAAAAAGATCCATTCTCTTCATAAAAGAGGAGGTAGAACCAAAAGATTTCTTTTTCGATTCATGCATCTGGAGTGAATACCCTCCTTCAGATTTTTTTTGTCCACCCCGTAGGAATCACTAGAAACGGCAAATCCCCTTGATACACCAGTCCGGCTCGGTTATGATAGAGTGACTAGATCTGGGGGCATTTCTTGAAATCTCTCTTCTGATTCCAAAATCGTGTTGTAACGTGTATCGCCCTTTTTGTCCGTCATGGAATATATGAAATACATCAAAAAAATGGATGTTGTTCAGATGAAATCTTATTGGAACTGTCCATATCCGGGTCATCCTTCGGACCATATCACATCCCGGCTCTGATGAAATAGGATGAATTGAGACGGTATTTTGTAAATCCAGATATATCTGAATATTATCAACTCTTCTTTTATTTTCCCAATCGGCCTGAAAGGGCCAAAAGAAACATCTTGTTTTTCTTCAAAAATTCTGATCCTAGTGGCCTCGTCAAGAGGATTCGAACCCAGATGAAGTGCTGACCACTGAATCAAGAAAAAGAAACGAATTGATCTTGTAGGATTCCCAAGCAATTCTGCGATTTCTTCCGAAGCAGATGAATTTTCATCTGCTTCTCACGTTCCGTTAATATGCCGTAATTGAGAAGATCCAAAAAGGCATTTCGGAATCGATCTGATCTAATCTCTGTTCGTTCCGTTTGAAGAAAGGAGGATCCCAAGAACGTCTTTCTTTTAGTTTCTGAATGTCTGTTTGATCGATACTGTGGGAATTCTGATTCCTCATTTCCTCAATGGAATCGAAATGATCTATGATTGGCAAAGAGCCTTTCAATGGCTTAGTCCCTTACTTGAACGAAAATAGATCTTGTGGACTCATATGGATATTTGACAATAATTCCGTACCTTTCTAAAAAACCGATCCTTGGTTTACCAACCACACATTGTCTACCAAATTCAATTCTCTCCTCGAACCACGTTTCCTCAAAAAAAATCCGATTCGTGCTGATTCTTCCCCACCAACTAACTAAGAGATCTGGCGGATTGCCACATATGAAAGTGAACCAATTTTTGCACAGAAATACCCCACTTTTTTCTCGAGACGATATGGGAACTGCCTCAATATCATTGATTGATAGTTGCCTCAGCTCCTTGTTGTTTGAAGAACCCTCCCCTTCAATTGGTCTTTTGTTCACGAAAGCAGACTGAGAAACACTCAAGTTTTCCCTAAGATTTCGATAGCTGTCCCACATTCAAGTTGATTATTTTCGCTTCTTCTCGGGAGAAGACGATCACAACAATTCCCCAATCATGGTCCTTGCGGCTCGGATCATCCGTATAGGTTAAAAAAAGAAACTCCGATATTCGTTATCTTTCTCTTGAATGACATCTTAATTCCAGCTACGGTTTTTCATTAGATATCTTACAACTAATAATCCCCTTTTTTTTTTCCATCGGTTCCCACCCACCGCGAACTCCGGTTATATTCAGGCACCTGATACACTTTTTATTTATTGGGAGAACCCAGTAACTCTCTTGCGGATCTGAAACACCTCTCGAGCATCTTTTTCCCGTTTGGAAGATACAGGAACGAAACAATCACTATTGATATTGGAAGACCGACAGATTCTTCCATGTCCTCATTTCTGGGTCCAATGTAATTCAGAGGTTAGACGAAGCTCCATCAACTAGAGATTTTTTCTTTCGACCATCTTTGATGTTTAATACAGATTACGACCGCTACTACACGCAGTACACACCTTTGGATTACACACCTTGATCATAAATATCGATTGCTTGTTGAAACTCTGCGACTCACGTGAAAGTAGGGTACTCCAAATTCGGGGTCAACAAGTTTCATAAATCGTTCTGTTTTTTTGATGGAAAAAAATGTATTTTGAATCCCCGAATCAAGAAATAGTGAGAATTTCTTGTCCTCTCAATATCCTCCCTCAATTCGACGATCCAGAAAGTTTGAATTGATTGTCGTCCCGATAAATCCTCCGAAGATTTTATTTTCAACTAAAGATTTTATTTTCAATTGGAATTTGGTTATTTATACAGTCGATATACTTATTTCTCGATATAACTTATTTAACGATATACTTATTTATACGATATACTTATTTATCATTTAACGATATACTATTTATACGATATACTTTGAATACGCTATACTTATGTACGATAGACTTATTTATACGATATACTATTTACGATATCTTATTTACTATATACTTATTTAACTTTACGATATACTTATTTATATACGATATATTCTTTATACGTTATACTTATTTACGATATACTTATTTATACTATATACTTATTTACGATATACTTATTTACGATATCTTTATTTACGATATACTATTTATACGATATCCTTATTTACGATATTTATTTACGATTACGATGATCTCTGTAATCATCCTCTGAATGTTTAAAGCGCCCAACTCATAATTGGCCAATTCGTAGGGTTCAATTCCTGCGGATGCACACCAATGGGAAGTTCAATAAGTCTATTGGTGGCTCTGTATCAATGAATCTTCATCGATCCATACATAACGAATTGGTATGTTCTATTCCTACCATAACATATAACAGTAAAGAACTAGATTCTTTCGATACTGGAACGCAAGGGAAAAATGGATTTATGGTGGAATCAAATATTCAGTATTTACAGAAAAAGTATTCCGGTTATTGGGTAACAATCAATATACTTCTATGTCGAACAGATCAACTAGTACATAAATAAAGCATTGGGTCGAACTCTTCTTTGGTGTCAAGGTAATAGCCTTTTAAAGTCCTCGACTCCCGGGAAAGGGTAGATATAATGGGACCTATTGTGGGACATACATGCTTACAGACGTATGATCATTACGCTTCAACCGTGTTATTCTATTCACCTCTTATAGTATAAAAGACTTAAAGCAAATACTTAATAACCCGGCGATACCTTTATACAAACTTTCCTACCCCTAGCACACTCAAATGGAGCCGTAAACATTCAAGTGAAATCCAATCCACGAATAATTTGATCTATGGACACTCGTGTAGTAAAGGTCGGTAATGCCAGAGGAATCATTACCGCACGGCATAGAGGGGGAGGTCATAAGCGTCCTATACCTAAATCGTTTTTCGACGGAATGAAAAAGACTACTGGTAGAATCGGTAACCATAGAATAACGGACCCTAATCGAAAAATGCATACTTTTCTCATACACTATGGGGATGGTGGAGAAGAGATATATTTTTTTACATCCCAGAGGCTATAATTGGAGATACCATGTTTTCTGGTACGAAGTTCCTATATCAATGGAAATCCTAGCCCGTTGAGTGCGGTTTGAACTATTGATTTTACGTATGAGTAACCATTTAGGTTTACACGACGAAACCTAAAATGATCACTGATCCAATTTGAGTACCTCTACGGGATAGACCGTCAACAGAAAACTGTTGAGTAACGGCCGCAAGTGTTGAGTTCAGTAGTTCCTCATAGAAAATTTTGAGCTCTAAGTATGGTAATATGGATAAAGTACAAAATTGTTTGCAGCACGGCACAGAACCGGAAGCGCCCCTTTGCTTTTCAAAGAGATAGACGGTTTTATTCCACATTAATTTGATGGTCAGATGCGACTTGAAAGCTAAGCAGTGGTAATTAAGATCCCCCCGGGAAAAATAGAGATGTCTCCGTCTCCTACGTTACCCGAATATTTGGAAGTATCGACGTAATTTCATAGAGTCCATTTCGGGTCTGAATGCTACATTGAAGAACATAAGCCAGATGACGGAACGGGAGACCTAGGATGTAGAAGATCATAACATGAGTGATTTCAGCAGAATTTGGATTCTATATATCCACTCATGTGGTACTTCATCATACATTTATATAAGCTCCCTCTTTCTGATATCATCCTATACATCTAGAAAGCCGTATGCTTTGTAAAAGCTTGACAGTTTGGAGGGGTTTTTAATGATAAAAAAGAAGAATCTACTTCAACCGATATGCCTTAGGCACGGCCATACATAACAAGAAATCACACTTGGAAATGGTGGAAATTTAGCTACTAGATCAGCAGGTGCTGTAGCGCAACTGATTGCAAAAGAGGGTAAATCGGGCCACATTAGATTACCATCTGGGGAGTCCTTTTGATATCCAAAAACTGCTTAGCAACAGTCCGGACAAGTGGGTAATGTTGGGTTAAACCAAAAAATTTTGGGGTAGAGCGGATCTAAGTGTTGTCTAGTTACGCGTCCTGTAGTAGAGGAGTATTTTGAAACCCTGTAACCCATCCCCATGGGGGCGTGAGGGGAGAGCCCCAATTTCGGTAGAAAACAACCCACAACCCTTTGGGTTATCCTGCGCTGAAGAAGAGTAGAAAAGGAAAAATATAGTGATGAGTTTTATCTTCGTCCCGTAATAGGAATATTGAAATAGAATTTTGGTTTGAATTTGAAAAAATGTGATGGGCGAACGACGGGAATTGAACCCGCGCATGGTGGAATCACAATCCACTGCCTTGATCCACTTGGCTACATCGCCCCTTTTCCTAGCTAAGGATTTTAATGCTTTTTTCCATTCATCATTATGTATTTTTCTTAACCTCCATACTTAACTTAGATCGTAGATATGACTATAATGCCAATCTTAAATAAAATGTAACAAAAAGGAGTAATACACTGTGACATGACACGTTCGCTAACAAAAAACCCTTTTGTAGCTAACCCTTATTCCGGAAAAAATGGAAAAAACCTCAACATGAGGAGGAGAAAGAAATCATAGTAACTTGGTCTCGTCGGGCTCTACCATTATACCCACAATGATTGGCCCTACAATCGCTATTCATAATGGAAGGAACATTTAACCTATTTATTACAGATCGTATGGTAGTCACAAATTGGGAGAATTCGCGCGCTACTTTACTTTTGCGAACATGCAAGAAACGATAATAAATCTCGTCGTTAAGTTAATTACAGTTCTTTTAATATTAAATAAAACATGTAATATTAAATCAATAAAAAAACAAAAAACATTTAAAAAATTTTTTAAAACATTTTTATTAAATATAAAAATATAAAATATAAATTAATTAAAAAAAGTTATTTGAAAATAATTTTTTTTGTGAAAAAAAAAAGAAAAGTACAAACAAGTGGTTTATCCTTTAGTTGGGGTAGATAACCTTATGAAAAAGAACTCGAGTTCGTTAAGAGTAAAAATTTTAGCTCAACATATATGTAGTATGTCTTTTTTTCAAAGCGCGAAGAGGTAATTGATCAGATTCGCGGACGGTCCATGAAGAAACACTTATGATACTGGAACTCATGCTTATCGAGCATCTTATCCATTTTAAAATTTGTTTTATTCTGCGCAGCAATGCTTCATAATATGGTTTTGAACGAAGCTGATTCATTCATTAGTGAAGCCAAAGTTTAATAGGAGTACCATTGTAAAAAATTAAAGAGCCTCGAGCTCGAGGACGTAGTTATCCGATAAAAAAGACCTACTTGTGTCAATACCATTGTAGTAAATGATAATCTAAATTATTTTTAGATGAATCTCATTTAGATTCATCATAGTAACATAGTAAAATACATATTGGATGGAAAGAAAATATAATAGGAAAATATGGGCAAAAAAACCACTTGGTTTCAGACTATGGTACAACCCACGTCCCATCATTCCTTTTGGTTTCGCCACAACCAAAATTATTCTGTGGGTTACAGGAAGATGAAAAAATACGGAATGTATCAAAAACTATGTTACAAAAAATATAAATATCCTCGGTATTCGAAGGATAATGCTCGTATGGAAGTAAAAAAAAGAATTGATTTGATCCAGGTCATAATCTATATTGGATTTCCAAATTTATACTAAGGCCAACACGAGGAATCGAAGAATTACAGATGATGTACAAAGAATTTAAGTCTGTGAACCGAAGACTCAACATTGCTATCACAAGAGTTGAAAAACCTTATGGGCACCTAATATTCTTGCGGATATATACTTTTTTTTTACAATTAAAAAATAAGAGTTTCGTTTCGAAAGGCAATGAAAAAAAGGCCTATGAATTACTGACAAACGGATACAAAGAATGCACGTACAAATTGCAGGGCGGATTGACGGAAAAGACTTGGCACGTTCGAAGGATCAGAGAGGGCAGGGTTCCCCTACAAACAATTCGCGCTAAAATTGATCTTGTCCTATACAATCGAACTATCATGGATATTAGGCATCAACTTTGGATATTTGTGGACGAGGGAATATAGACCTTTAATTTATCTTGACATTCTGGCCATTGATAGAACAAAAACTAAAAAACGGTTTCATTCTTTTTCCGTTAACTCAGAACAAAATGAGCAAATTCTAATTCTAAAAGGTTGAATAAACTTCGATTGAACCATTGTTAATATTGCTAATGCTTAGTGTGTGACTCGTTAATTTTCTTTAGGTTTAGAATTGGAATAAAAAAAATGACTAAAACCCTACTAAACTTAATAACTCTAAAAAATAAAACAAAAATAAAAACCAAATAACTAATAACCACTTATTGCTTCGTATTGTCGAGATCCCAGAAAAACAGTCCACTAATGAGATGATGATCAATCTATAGTTTAGCACTGCAACTAAAATCTTTTCCTAAAATGCTGATTATTGGTGGGGAACAAAATCAAGGGAGTGGATAAATGGAAAGGATGATAGAAAGAGAGAAAAAAATTCAAATGATATATGATTCCAATTGTAATGTCTATGAAATTACCTCATAAAGGCAATGTGATAAGCACAATACCTGAATGAAATCTCATAATAATAAGAGCCTCCGTTTACTAAAAACTAAGGAGATTTGACTCGAGTAAGGAATTTGTTGGGCTCCATTGCAGAGTTTCAGGCTACAACATTAATGGAGAAGCTATGACGCCTGACCTGTGACGCATAGGATTCTACTGAAACAATCCGAATAATTCTTGGTGGGATGGCGGAACGAACCGTAAAAAATTTATTTATTCTGAGAATTCATGGTTGACCTAGGAAAAAACAGTAAGAGGTCAATATTCGCCCGCGAAACCTTTATTTATTGAGATACAATTACAATATTGGCTCATTTGATAAGGTCAACAATAAGGATAAGGCTCGTTATAAAATAAAAAAGCATTAGCTATAATTTAAAAAGCATTATCTCTATAATTTTATATCTAATCATAATTTATATATCTATAAATATGCATACGAATATTCTAGCTATATATCCCTGTATATACATCTTCCTGTATAACCACAACAAATTCATATTAATAATGTCTTAGTGTATTAGTTTAGTAATATTAAATACATCGTATCTGTACTATATTGGAATCCTTTCATTCGCGAGGAGCTGGATGAGAAAAACCTCATGTCCGGTCTGTCGTAGAGATGGATTAAGAAACGACCAGCAACTATAACCCCAAAAGAACCAGATTTTCGTAAACAACATAGAGGACGAATGAGGGAATACTTGTCGGGGCCAATCGTATTTGTTCGGCGTCGCTCTTCAGGCACTTGAACCCGCTTGGATACAGCTAACATATAGAAGCGGGGCGAAGAGCAATGGCCACAGATAGGCGCGTCGTGGTTTGTTTTTGGAAAAATATGGTTACGTATCTTTCCCGAGAAAAAAAAAACTGTTACAGTAAGCCTGCGGAACACGTATGGGTTCGGGGAAGGGTCCCCCGAATATTGGGTATCCGTTGTTAAACCATGTCGAATACTGTTATGAAATGGGCGAAAGGGTATCAGAAGCTGTTAGCAAAGCAGCTATTTCACTAAGCTGCGTCCAAAAATGCCTATCGAACTCAATATTGTCCAAGGATAGGTTTGTAGCAACTAACAGTGTATTGGACGGATAGAGAACACCACAAAAGGCAAAGTTTATTTATTTATGGAGCAGAGAATATTTCTTATTTCCTTCAGCCTTGCTAATATAAATAACGTGATTTCCCCCAATAAAATGTATGCTTCAACTCAGACCTTTTGAATGTAAGCGTATAACAACGGGCTCGATAAATTGATGTGGTAATTCGTGAATCAAGTAGCTGGTAATCATCGATATGCTCCATTGTGACGTTTTGTTGCTGTAATCAAACAAGCATTGCCTAATACCCACTAGAAAGATCGGAAAATATAGAGCTGTAATTGTACGGGAAATACTTGTAAAGAACTCTACACGTGACAACGGTATGATATACGATATGATGCCAATGCTGCGGTTGGTCATTGATCAAGAAGGAGATCCAAAAGGAACTCGAGTTTTTGTGCGATTCGCTCGGGAATTGAGCCAGTTTGAATGGTTTACTAAAACTAGTTTCTGGCTCCCGAGGTATAAAATACTCTAGATGGGACTATGATATATCAGAACATCTCAAATAGATAAAATTTAGTAAATCAAATTTAGTATATTAGTAGATGTGTCGCACGCATATACTTTTAAATAATAATAATTTATTAATAAAAAAAAAAAAAGAAAGAAATAAAACAAGAAAAAAGGAAACATTTGATTATATCAAAATTTGGAGGGGGGGGCACCATAATTTATAGTTGTGCATGTAAGACACTATGCCGATATAATAACTTCTCTAAAAATGTGACATGAATAAAAGGAAACGGTTCGAAAGCATCTACTAATATCACCGAAAATATGTGAAAATACTTCTAACGAGACGTTTTATTGCACGTTCGGAAACATCATGAAGTTAACCATATTTCTTGGTTTCAACTCTGCGAATAAAAGACTAGGAAATATACACAGAATATTTTAAAGCGTATCAGCCGACCCGGTTTTACGAATTTATTCCGACTATCAACATTCCTAAGATTTTTATGTGAATAGAATTGTAATTCTTTCTACTTTCCCGAGGTTATAATGACAGATCGAGAAGCTCGACGGAAAATTGGAGGCGAACTTTGTTATATATATGTGATCCTCCTCCTCTGTATCCTAGTTCTCTCGAACTCCTATTTGTGAATAGAGAGGAAAAGTTAGTTATTAACTCTTCCTCCATTAGTTATACTTTCAAGGAAGTTACTGGAATGAAGAACAAAAATTATTATTAAGGTTTAATTACTGAATCACTTCCCAACGGTATGTTTTCGGGTCCGCCTAGCTATAAGATGGTATTCTAGGTTAGGTTTCGGGAAGGATCCGCGCAGTTTTCTTACGGATACTACCTGGGGAAGAGTCAAAATTGAAGTAAGTTGTTATGAAATTCACCAGGGGACGTATAATTTATAGACTTCGCAACAAAGATTCGAATGATTATGTGATTTTTAAAAGCTTCCTTTCATGCGAACAATTCGAAGTAATGACGATACTCAATGCGAAGTTACAAAAAAAATCAAGAGCACTTAGTTTTCTTTCCAAGAATAGATTCAAAATTAAGTAAGAATAAGAACCTGAAATAAGGGCTTCCGGCAAGTACAACTTGGAAAATGTCTGACCTGATCCGTAGGCCGCGGGACGAAATTATAGTGAGTTTTTCCATCCGAGACTAAACGAGACAAGGATAATCTTCTAAAAAAGAACTTTCTAAAGAAAAGCCAAAAATAAGGAATTTCTGTTTAATATGAAATGGATATTTCCGATCGTTTTCTTTCCGTATATGTCTGACTTATATTTATAAGAATGATAAATATGACAAAACTATACCAAAGAATCGTGTCACGTAGGACTGGGCGTATTTGTTCACGTAGAATGGAACGTAGAATACCAAAGGAATTATTCACGTTCAAGCAAGTTTCAACAATACCATTGTATGTTTACAGATTACGAGGTCGGGTGGTTTCTTGGGTCTCTGCTGGTACTACTACTTCCGGATTCAAAGGGACAAGAAGAGGACACCCTATGCTTGCTCAAGGCGGCTGCATTACATGCATTCGTACAGTAGTTAATCAGGGTAGCAACGAGCAGAAGTTTAGGATAAAAGGTTCCTGGTCTCGGAGAGTGCAGCTTAACAGCCATTCGTAGAGTGTATACTATTCAGTTTCGTACGGCTGTAACCCTTATGCCACATACTGATGTCGACCCCCTAAAAACAAGACGTTTGTAGAAATAAGAAAAAAACAGATTTCAAAGAAATAAATGATTCAATGATCGGATCAATAATAGTACTTAGTATAAGTATGGTTCGAGGGAAGTAGCAGGCTCCCTCGAACACTAACAGTGGAGGTGGTTGAATCGAGAGTAGACAGTAAACTTCTTTATTTGGTCGTTGGCGTCGTTCTGTCCCCGCTTAGAAAGGTCACGCTGATACTATAGGTATTGCATGCGAAGGGCTTTACTTGGAGAAATAAAGGAACATGGTATCACACGTGCAAACTCTGAGAAAGTTCCGCATGAATATTCACGATAATAGGTAAAATTGAAGAATCGGTACATGAAATTTTAACTAAATTTGAAAGAAATTGTATTTAAAGTAATATAATGGAGTTAGAGACGCATCCTTTGCGCCAGGGGGGCCAACTACTACCCGCTCAAGGATACATCTCACACCTTCCGTGGAAATAGTTGCACAACACAACATATATCTAACCTGACGGAACCATTGATTTGTGTATGGGATTACAAATCAGGCGAGATCGTGTATCGGACGATAGCTTTTGAGCCTTTTCAATATTACATCTCTTTAGCAATCTAAAAGTCAATTTCGTTTGACTAACCTAAAGAGGTCATTTGCTTAGGTTTGCTTAATTTGTAAGCCTAAGAAAAAGTTAATTCTCCCATTAAAACTCATTTAAATTCATGACTCATAATTTTTGCAAAATGAGTCACCAATGTGATTCATCCGAAGAACCAAAAAATAATATCATCAACATAAATTGTGCTCAATAAGAAAAATTATTTTCAAAATGTTTGATAAACAATGTAGTTCAACCTTGCCTTTGTAAAATGTATTTAAAATACAAAGGAACTACGTCTTTCGTACCCAAGTCTCTAGAGCCTGTTTCAAACATAGAGAGCCCTTAGCAATTT
>PYDT01000123.1:0-50000 GCA_004837865.1 Musa balbisiana
CGTGCGAAGATTGGTGCACAAAATTCATAAAATTTAAAACTGTGTATATTAAAGATTACGTTACCTAAGGAGATCAAATATCCCTGAATCCCTGCATATCTGTAGGAGAGATGAAAGGAAGTCAAATGCCCTCCTCTCTAGTGGTGATTCACACAGTAGGGCTACGACGATGCTCCTCAAATCTCTAGGTCTATTATTTGATGAGGAGAATAGGAGATGGCAACCCAAAGAGACTCTAGCCTATGAATCATTAGTTCCTTCCTATTTATAGAGTCTCCTATCAACTTAACCCTAATGGATCCAGCCCTATTAGTATTGGATCCCCATCCAACTATCAAAACCTCTTAGATTAGTTGATCTCTATCTAATAATCTCTTATTAGCTCTTATTAGATCTCATTTATAGGATCTAATAATTCAGGGGCTTATTGGATATCCAATAAGATAGGGGTTCCGGCGGATATCTCATATCCGAACCTTTACTCATTGTAATGCTTACCATATGTGTGTGACCCCCTCTAGGCCTAACATCGATCTGGCATATGGTCTACCATTACGCACCTCCTTCTGCTTAGTGAATTATTATCTCTATAATAATTCACTCGACTCATCGACTACGGATGTACTAGGCCACTACGCCGTAGTCCCTAAACGATACAGGGAATCCAATCCATTTTATCTGTCTATCCTTAGTTACCATATACCTATAGTCCCTCATCCATCTAATATCCTAGAGAATGTATACTGGGTATGGTGCTATCAGACCCATATGCTTTCTGCTTGAGTCTCGCTCTAATCGGAGTCTCTTGGAGAACTCTTTATATCTCAATCCGAATGACCCTAGTTGGGGATTTGTCTGAGCAAGAACACATGAGATATTCCTCTCATGACACCAAGATCTGATGATCCTTTATCGACACTTAATAGTTCTCAAACGGTTGGCTACCACTCTCGATGACCGATTGTGCTAAATTTGGAACCTCTAGACCTATAAGTCTAGTATCAAAAAGTAGAGTACTCATACAGGATATCCTTGGTGTCTCCAGTCTAAGAACCAGATATACCACTAGACTATTGAATCAATGTCTAACAATAAGGCATCATCAACCATCCAGCATTCCATAAATAGATCAATAAGTGAACTCATTCTCGAATGAGCACATGTACTGTGTCCCTAGTGTTCCCTCACGAGTATTATGAGACCAATTGCATCCATCATATAGACGGATATATAGCACCAATCGATCCGGTTATCTCGATGTCCCTCTTGAGTAACCTATGATCGGGATTATTAGGGTCTGTGTTTAAAGGTGAATCGATCTCATTATCGTGATCTCAGCATGATTCAATTCCCATTGTACAAATCCATAGACATCACAATATATATATATATATATATATATATATATATATATATATATATATATATATATATATATATATATATATATATATATATATATATATATATATATATATATATATATATATATATATATATATATATATATATATATATATATATATATATATATATATATATATATATATATATATATATATATATATATATATATATATATATATATATATATATATATATATATATATATATATATATATATATATATATATATATATATATATATATATATATATATATATATATATATATATATATATATATATATATATATATATATATATATATATATATATATATATATATATATATATATATATATATATATATATATATATATATATATATATATATATATATATATATATATATATATATATATATATATATATATATATATATATATATATATATATATATATATATATATATATATATATATATATATATATATATATATATATATATATATATATATATATATATATATATATATATATATATATATATATATATATATATATATATATATATATATATATATATATATATATATATATATATATATATATATATATATATATATATATATATATATATATATATATATATATATATATATATATATATATATATATATATATATATATATATATATATATATATATATATATATATATATATATATATATATATATATATATATATATATATATATATATATATATATATATATATATATATATATATATATATATATATATATATATATATATATATATATATATATATATATATATATATATATATATATATATATATATATATATATATATATATATATATATATATATATATATATATATATATATATATATATATATATATATATATATATATATATATATATATATATATATATATATATATATATATATATATATATATATATATATATATATATATATATATATATATATATATATATATATATATATATATATATATATATATATATATATATATATATATATATATATATATATATATATATATATATATATATATATATATATATATATATATATATATATATATATATATATATATATATATATATATATATATATATATATATATATATATATATATATATATATATATATATATATATATATATATATATATATATATATATATATATATATATATATATATATATATATATATATATATATATATATATATATATATATATATATATATATATATATATATATATATATATATATATATATATATATATATATATATATATATATATATATATATATATATATATATATATATATATATATATATATATATATATATATATATATATATATATATATATATATATATATATATATATATATATATATATATATATATATATATATATATATATATATATATATATATATATATATATATATATATATATATATATATATATATATATATATATATATATATATATATATATATATATATATATATATATATATATATATATATATATATATATATATATATATATATATATATATATATATATATATATATATATATATATATATATATATATATATATATATATATATATATATATATATATATATATATATATATATATATATATATATATATATATATATATATATATATAATATCCTATAGAGTTCCAAGGAGGCCGATCCCCTAAAGAGATCAACCCCAAGCTTAGAATCTGTAAGAGTTCTAACACTTGGTATCAGAGTAGAATTTTTGGCGTCTCGCTGCCCTTCCATAGCCATCCATCATCTCTCCACAGCCACCCAAAGCAATTCCCACAATTGCTTAAAAGATCATTGCCAAATTCCATCGTCATCTCCACCACCGCGGATCATCCTTTGATCTCCCCATGAATTGCAATAGGTTCTGGTTTCCTACTTTATTGCTGCTACAATTTAGTTATTCTTATTTGAAAATCCAAAAAAAAAATTTGTTCCTATATTGATGCATAAACTTTTCGTTGCAAAGTTTTCATCTCTACAACGAAAGATACATTGCAGAATTCCAACCGTATAGCACAGTCTGTTTGATCTTGCTATTGTGTTTTTTCTATCCAAATCTCTACAAAATTTTTATGATAGCTTTGACACTTTCTAACAGTAGATTTCCCTTTTGTTTTGTCAAAAAATTCTCAATATAAACCATTGATCTTTTACGTCTAATTTGCTATACTTGAAAATCTGCATTGTAAAATTCTAGCCGCATAGCACAATTTGTTTGATCTTGCTATTGTGTTTTTTCTATCCAAATCTCTACAAAATTTTTATGATAGCTTTGACACTTTCTAACAGTAGATTTCCCTTTTGTTTTGTCAAAAAATTCTCAATATAAACCATTGATCTTTTACGTCTAATTTGCTATACTTGAAAATCTGCATTGTAAAATTCTAGCCGCATAGCACAATTTGTTTGATCTTGCTATTGTGTTTTTTCTATCCAAATCTCTACAAAATTTTTATGATAGCTTTGACACTTTCTAACAGTAGATTTCCCTTTTGTTTTGTCAAAAAATTCTCAATATAAACCATTGATCTTTTACGTCTAATTTGCTATACTTGAAAATCTGCATTGTAAAATTCTAGCCGCATAGCACAATTTGTTTGATCTTGCTATTGTGTTTTTTCTATCCAAATCTCTACAAAATTTTTATGATAGCTTTGACACTTTCTAACAGTAGATTTCCCTTTTGTTTTGTCAAAAAATTCTCAATATAAACCATTGATCTTTTACGTCTAATTTGCTATACTTGAAAATCTGCATTGTAAAATTCTAGCCGCATAGCACAATTTGTTTGATCTTGCTATTGTGTTTTTTCTATCCAAATCTCTACAAAATTTTTATGATAGCTTTGACACTTTCTAACAGTAGATTTCCCTTTTGTTTTGTCAAAAAATTCTCAATATAAACCATTGATCTTTTACGTCTAATTTGCTATACTTGAAAATCTGCATTGTAAAATTCTAGCCGCATAGCACAATTTGTTTGATCTTGCTATTGTGTTTTTTCTATCCAAATCTCTACAAAATTTTTATGATAGCTTTGACACTTTCTAACAGTAGATTTCCCTTTTGTTTTGTCAAAAAATTCTCAATATAAACCATTGATCTTTTACGTCTAATTTGCTATACTTGAAAATCTGCATTGTAAAATTCTAGCCGCATAGCACAATTTGTTTGATCTTGCTATTGTGTTTTTTCTATCCAAATCTCTACAAAATTTTTATGATAGCTTTGACACTTTCTAACAGTAGATTTCCCTTTTGTTTTGTCAAAAAATTCTCAATATAAACCATTGATCTTTTACGTCTAATTTGCTATACTTGAAAATCTGCATTGTAAAATTCTAGCCGCATAGCACAATTTGTTTGATCTTGCTATTGTGTTTTTTCTATCCAAATCTCTACAAAATTTTTATGATAGCTTTGACACTTTCTAACAGTAGATTTCCCTTTTGTTTTGTCAAAAAATTCTCAATATAAACCATTGATCTTTTACGTCTAATTTGCTATACTTGAAAATCTGCATTGTAAAATTCTAGCCGCATAGCACAATTTGTTTGATCTTGCTATTGTGTTTTTTCTATCCAAATCTCTACAAAATTTTTATGATAGCTTTGACACTTTCTAACAGTAGATTTCCTTTGATTTCAGTCAAACCTTTGCTGCCATCTATCACAGATCAAAAACTTTCATCCATAGCCCTAAAACTCCACCAAATCACACCCTCAAACTGCACCTAAAACAGCCACAAAACAAGCCTAAACAACAGCCTACATCCACCAATCCACCAACCGTTTTGACCATCACTTCTCTCAACCCATACTTGCCTTTAACCCGACAACAAAAGAGAGATCTTAATATCACAGATTTGGAGGCATATACTATGGCATCTAAGAAGACAATCAATGCTAAATTTGAAGCCTTGGAGGCGCGAATGGAGGATAAGATTCAGACTCTCTTTACCGAACTCAGTTTGGGCCGACCACCAAGCCCAAATAAATCATATCAAGGAGAGAGCTCTAACCAATTACACCAAGCCCAAAGAGATGACTTCCAAGAGAGGGAGGCTCTATGATTGACCCCAACTATCCACGTATAAGGGGTGGACTTCCCTAGATGGGAAGCAGGAGACCCGATTGGTTGGATCTTGCATGCGTGAGCGATATTTTCGGTATCATAAAACTATGATGCAATCTATGGTGGAAATTGCAGCTATACATCTTAAAAGGGGATGCCATACAGTGGTTTGAATGGTTTAAATATACTCATGGAGTCTCTATGGCAACAATTCAAAGAGGACTATTGATCCGCTTCGGACCAACCGATTACAAGAACATTGACGAACTACTAGCAAAGATCCGACAAACCTCTACACGTTCACGAGTACCAAACCAGGTTTGAAAGGTTATCTAATCAAACTTGTGATAGTCTTACAAACAGCTATGGGACCTTCATTGAGGGCTTGAAGCCGGAGATCCAGAGAGAAGTTAACGCACGATAACCGTACATGCTTATGGCAGCCATCTCTTTTTCACGGACATCAAGAGGAGCGATTGAACTATGAAGCTCGGAGGACTAGGATCGCTTCTCGACCTGCAATGCAGAAGCCCTCAGCCCCCCCTACTATCAACCGAGTCCCTGCACCAAAATGATGACAAGAGAATAGCTTCGGGAGCGATCTACGAAGGAGTTATGTTGGCACCGCGACGAGCCATGGAGCCGCGAGCATCATTGATAGAAAAGGGAGACTTCTTATGAGTAAACCAGTAGAAGAAGAGGTCATTGAATATATAGAAGAGAACCTTGATAATGAAAAGAAAATACAAAAGAAGAGCCACAACCGACCGAAGTTATGATACATGCACTAGCCGGCTACTCAAACCCGCAAACGATGAAAGTTAAAGGCCTTCTGAAACAACAATTGATCACTATTCTCATCGACACGGGCAGCACTAATAACTTCCTAGATAGTAAAGTTGCTGTCCGGATGGCCTTACCTATCGAGTATTACAGTAGGTTTGACGTCAAGTTCACCGACGGATAGATTTTGAAATGTGATCGTAGGCGCCCGTGGGAGAAACTATTACTGTAGGAACAAGAGATAATTGCATATTTCTTCCTCCTCCCTCTTGATGATCATGAGGTCATGCTTAGAATTGAATGGTTGACAACATTAGGTGATGTTTCTTGGAATTTTATGAAACTAATTTTGAGATTTTACAATAAAGGGAAACAGGTGATTCTACACGGGAAACATGGGGGCGACGTAATGACGATTTGCACATAACAAATGGAGAAGGTTTTGCATAAAGCATGCAGCAAGCTTTTGGTACAACTTGAGCAGCAAACTAAGGGAGAGCCAATAGAATTTGAAGATCCAAACCTACTTCCTTTGCTTGTTAAATTTTCAGATATATTTAACGAACCGCTGCAACCTACCTCTTGCCCGTCGGCATGATCATTGTATACTGATTCTTCTAGGCAAACCTCCTGTAAATACTTGGCTATATCAACATTCATATCTGTAGAAGGATGAAAAGAAAGGATTGTAAAAGAGATACTTGAAACAGGAGTATTCGGCCGAGTTGCAGCCCCTACTTTTCATCGGTGCTCTTCGTACGAAAGAGGACGAAACATGGCGAATGTGCATTGATTATCGAACCCTCAACGTCATAACCGTCAAGGACAAATACCCTATTCCAATAGCAGATGAATTGCTAGATGAAAGGGAGCATAAATCTTCATAAAGCTGGATGTTCGATCCGAGTATCATCAAATATGAGTGTGCAAAGAAGACATACCGAAAACCGCCTTTCGAACACACAACGGCCACTACGAATTTTTGCTTTCTTCACTAGAAGGTGGAATATCTTGGGCATATCATATTAGAGGAAGGTGTGCTAGTGGACCCCTCCAAAATTGGAGTAATGCAGAACTAGCCAACCTCGAGGAACTTAAATTGCTACATGGCTTTCTCGGTTTAATAGGCTACAATCGTAAGTTCATAAAAAACTATGGAAAGATCAGTACACTACTTACTTCCTTACTGAAAAAAGATGATTTCCAATGGTCAAACAAAGCCACCATTGCCTTCAACAAACATAAAGCCGTAGTGACGACAACGCTCAACATCGGCAAGACTTTTGTTATTGAAGTCGATACCTTCGGAGTCGGAATTGGTGTTGTACTAATACAAGATGGCCGCCCTCTCACTTATACTAGTAAGGCATTATCTCTTTCCAATCTCAAAATGACTATTTATGACAAGGAGATGCTTGCGATTGTGCATGCGGTGGCCAAATGGAGATCGTACTTGATCGGGTGACGCTTTCAAATCAAAACCGACCATAAAAGCCTAAAATATTTCTTAGAACAGAATATATCTTCCCCTGAGTAGCAAAAATGGATAACAAAGCTTCTTGGATATGATTATGAAATAACTTACAAAAAGGGGAAAGAGAATGTTGTTGCAAATGCGCTTTCACGGCTACCCAAGTTGAATTTTTGACCATTTTATTTTTGACCTGTGGCTTCCTTAAGGATATTAAGAAGGAATGGTAGGAAGATTCAGAGACTAGTAAGATTATAAAAAAATTGAAGGAAGCACTAAACTCCATGGCTCATTACAATTGGGACTCAAAAGAATTACGCTATAAGGGACACATTGTGCTTGTGCCAAATTCTACTTGCATCTTCATAAGCAAATTTTGGATAGAGTTATTCATATGTAGGGCGCTAAATTGAAAAGGAGTACAACGTATCACCCATAAACTGACGGCCAGACGGAAGTGATAAACAGGTGCTTGGAGACAGCCCAAAGCCACCCACTAAATATGACTACCCAAGGAGAACTCGAGACCCAGTTAAGTGCCATTATTGATCGACGGATCGTGACTCCACGACGACGACCCATTATTGAAGTGCTAATACAATGGGTAAACTTACTAGTAGAAGGTGCCACTTGGAAGAACTATGATGACTTGAAGATCAAATTCCCAAAATTCATGGATTGTTAGCCTCGAGGACAAGGCTGATTTGAAGAGGACGGGTCTATTAGGACTCTAGCTAGGAGAGTCCTAATTGATAGGGGCATTCATGTAAAACCTACCTAAGCCGACCCTTATTAAAGAGGTGAAGAGGCCGGCTAGGGTTTGGAGGTTATTTCTTAAAGAAGAATTAGAAGTTGTAAAGGAATAGGAGACTTGAGTAGGAGTCCTATTAGGAGTCTTGAGTAGAAGTATTAATTGAGTAGGAGTCCTATTAGGAGTTAGGGTTTAGAAACCCTATAAATAGTCATGTATTCATCCTCTTTGATAAGCAATAGATGAATCTTTTCTACAGCCTTTGTGCAACTGGAGGAACCCCTATAGAGTTCCAAGGAGGTCGATCCCCTAAAGAGATCAACCCCAAGCTTAGAATTTGCAAGGGTTTTAACAATCTCCTTGGGCCATGATCTCTCTAATAAGCTGGAACCTCCTCAGAACATTTCTAATGAGACCTAGGTTTCTTTGCTTGACCAATCGCCCCGTTATTGTCGCAATATAAGGGAATCGACTCCTCGCTGCCTAGTACAACTTCTAGATTTGTGATGAACTTCTTTATCTAGACTCCCTCCTTTGCTGCCTTTGATGCAACAATGTACTCCGTCTTTATGGTCGAGTCAATAGTAGTATCTTGCTTCGAACTCTTCCAGCACACTACTCCTCCATTCAGGGCGTACACATACCCCGAATTTGACTTGCTATCATTAACATCGGATTGGAAACCTGAGTCTATATAGCCTTCAACCTTGAGGCTACTACCTCCATATACCAGTAAAAGATTCTTAGTCATTCTCAAGTACTTAAGGATACACTTTACTGCTTTCTAGTGCTCCAAGCCTAGATCTGCTTGATACCTGCTTATGACACTCAGAGCAAGCACTATATCAGGTCTAGTATATAGCATGGCATACATGATATACCCTATCATTGAGGCATAGGGTATCCTATCCATGTTCGTCCCTTTCTTCAAAAGTATTTAGGGACATACTCCTAGAAAGCGATATCTCATGTCTCATCAGTATAAGTCCTCTCATGAAATTTTTAATGCCAAACCTTTTGACAATGGTGACTATGTACTTGGACTAGGACAAGCCAAGCATCCTCTTGGATCTATCTCTATAGATCTTAATCACCAAGATATAGGATGCTTCCTCTAAGTCCTTCATGGAAAAGTGTTTAGATAACCAAGTCTTTAATGTGGATAGCATTCGTACATCATTCCCAATGATCAGGATGTCATCCACATATAACACCAAGAATGTGATAGTGCTTCCACTAACCTTTCTATACACATAAGGCTCATATTCGTTCTTAACGAAGTCATGAGATTTGATTACCTGATTAAATCTTATGTTCCAATTTCGAGAAGCTTGCTTTAATTCATAAATGGACCTAAGCAACCTACACACCACCTTATTTAGGTAATCCTTGGACACGAATCCCTAAGGCTATATCATATACACCTCCCCAAGGTTGCCATTAAGGAATGCGGTTGTCACATCCATTTGTCAGATCTCATAATCATAGTGTGCTACAATAGCCAATAAAATTCAGATAGATTTTAGCTTGACTATAGGTTAGAAGGTTTCGTTATAGTCAACACCTTACCTTTGACAATACCACTTAACCACTAGATAATTCAATATTAACGGAAGGATGATCTAAAACATACCACGATCCTACTCCTCAAAGCTCGAAAAAGATATGTGACAATATTTTCTAATTTACATTATTTTCCTAAAGCTATGCTAAATTTATATTTATTTATATCTTAAAAATTATATTCTAAATTTTTATATTTTAGATATTTTTGAAAGGATTTTAACTCATTTTAGGCATATTGGCAATATGCCTTAACGTACCATTAGTATGCATACTGTATTGAGCGAGACTCGGTACATCGGTACGGATAGAAATTATGAATCATGTTTGAATCCGTGTTTTTGCTAGGTGACGTTGCTTAAATATAATCATAATATGCTGAGTAAATCCTGATGAGACACTTTTAATTTTACTTTTTATTTCTAATTCTCAGTTTGTTCTTTCCTTACGAAGAACTGTGTTAAAAGAAGAAAGTGATATACAAATTGATCTCTAGATTTCAGTTCATGTAGCTTTTGAGTATCCTCCTGAGAAATCTATAAATTTAGTATCACTCTACTCACTCTATACAATATTAGATATACAAAAATAATTTTATTATTTTTTAATGTGAATCATAAATCTTTAAAAGTCTTCTAAATGAGACCAGTGAGGGCAACATCTTGAGTTCCTTTTTGTGCTTGATCAACCCATCTTAGTAATAGAAAGGTAATTTATTCTAACTCTACAACCATATTGGGATTATATACTTTCTGTCTGCAGAAAGATAATTCATGTTTTGTGATATTTATATGCTTCTATCAAACCTTTAGCTTTTGGATAAGTTATGGCCATAACATTCCAAGTTATAGCAAATGAAATCATGTCGGTGCTTTGCAGACATGACATTATGGTTTATGGTCATAAGTTAGTCAGTGATTTATGTGAGAGAACATTAGAAGCTTTCACAAGAATAAGGCCTTTATAGGTAAGTTGTGAAGTTTTATTTTCTTATCTCTTTGCCTTAGCCTCAAACAAGTATGATTAGATTATTCAAAAATAAACATGCTACCACATCAAGAGGCTTTGGCCACTACAAAATCTAGGAAGTTTAAATGTATGTAGCTGTATCCCTCTAGGTAATAGGATATTCATTATATTATTCAAGTCCATGGTACTCATTTGTTACGTCAATCATGTAGGAAGAGTAGTGCCTACTAAATAACAAAAATACTCTACAGATTAGTGGGCTTCATTTATTGATTAGATTTGACTGCTTGATTATATTGAAACTCATAATAATCAAGTAATATTTGAATCTTCATGAAGAAAAAGTAAATAGTATTTGGTTATTTGTATTGAATTAGGAGGTAATATTTGAATCTTCATGAAGAAAAAGTAAATAATATTTGGTTATTTCATATTGAATTAGGAGGTAATATTTGAATCTTCATGAAGAAAAAGTAAATAATATTTGGTTATTTCATATTGAATTAGGAGGTAATATTTGAATCTTCATGAAGAAAAAGTAAATAATATTTGGTTATTTCATATTGAATTAGGAGGTAATATTTGAATCTTCATGAAGAAAAAGTAAATAATATTTGGTTATTTCATATTGAATTAGGAGGTAATATTTGAATCTTCATGAAGAAAAAGTAAATAATATTTGGTTATTTCATATTGAATTAGGAGGTAATATTTGAATCTTCATGAAGAAAAAGTAAATAATATTTGGTTATTTCATATTGAATTAGGAGGTAATATTTGAATCTTCATGAAGAAAAAGTAAATAATATTTGGTTATTTCATATTGAATTAGGAGGTAATATTTGAATCTTCATGAAGAAAAAGTAAATAATATTTGGTTATTTCATATTGAATTAGGAGGTAATATTTGAATCTTCATGAAGAAAAAGTAAATAATATTTGGTTATTTCATATTGAATTAGGAGGTAATATTTGAATCTTCATGAAGAAAAAGTAAATAATATTTGGTTATTTCATATTGAATTAGGAGGTAATATTTGAATCTTCATGAAGAAAAAGTAAATAATATTTGGTTATTTCATATTGAATTAGGAGGTAATATTTGAATCTTCATGAAGAAAAAGTAAATAATATTTGGTTATTTCATATTGAATTAGGAGGTAATATTTGAATCTTCATGAAGAAAAAGTAAATAATATTTGGTTATTTCATATTGAATTAGGAGGTAATATTTGAATCTTCATGAAGAAAAAGTAAATAATATTTGGTTATTTCATATTGAATTAGGAGGTAATATTTGAATCTTCATGAAGAAAAAGTAAATAATATTTGGTTATTTCATATTGAATTAGGAGGTAATATTTGAATCTTCATGAAGAAAAAGTAAATAATATTTGGTTATTTCATATTGAATTAGGAGGTAATATTTGAATCTTCATGAAGAAAAAGTAAATAATATTTGGTTATTTCATATTGAATTAGGAGGTAATATTTGAATCTTCATGAAGAAAAAGTAAATAATATTTGGTTATTTCATATTGAATTAGGAGGTAATATTTGAATCTTCATGAAGAAAAAGTAAATAATATTTGGTTATTTCATATTGAATTAGGAGGTAATATTTGAATCTTCATGAAGAAAAAGTAAATAATATTTGGTTATTTCATATTGAATTAGGAGGTAATATTTGAATCTTCATGAAGAAAAAGTAAATAATATTTGGTTATTTCATATTGAATTAGGAGGTAATATTTGAATCTTCATGAAGAAAAAGTAAATAATATTTGGTTATTTCATATTGAATTAGGAGGTAATATTTGAATCTTCATGAAGAAAAAGTAAATAATATTTGGTTATTTCATATTGAATTAGGAGGTAATATTTGAATCTTCATGAAGAAAAAGTAAATAATATTTGGTTATTTCATATTGAATTAGGAGGTAATATTTGAATCTTCATGAAGAAAAAGTAAATAATATTTTTATAGGTGCACATGACTATATATATATATATATATATATATATATATATATATATATATATATATATATATATATATATATATATATATATATATATATATATATATATATATATATATATATATATATATATATATATATATATATATATATATATATATATATATATATATATATATATATATATATATATATATATATATATATATATATATATATATATATATATATATATATATATATATATATATATATATATATATATATATATATATATATATATATATATATATATATATATATATATATATATATATATATATATATATATATATATATATATATATATATATATATATATATATATATATATATATATATATATATATATATATATATATATATATATATATATATATATATATATATATATATATATATATATATATATATATATATATATATATATATATATATATATATATATATATATATATATATATATATATATATATATATATATATATATATATATATATATATATATATATATATATATATATATATATATATATATATATATATATATATATATATATATATATATATATATATATATATATATATATATATATATATATATATATATATATATATATATATATATATATATATATATATATATATATATATATATATATATATATATATATATATATATATATATATATATATATATATATATATATATATATATATATATATATATATATATATATATATATATATATATATATATATATATATATATATATATATATATATATATATATATATATATATATATATATATATATATATATATATATATATATATATATATATATATATATATATATATATATATATATATATATATATATATATATATATATATATATATATATATATATATATATATATATATATATATATATATATATATATATATATATATATATATATATATATATATATATATATATATATATATATATATATATATATATATATATATATATATATATATATATATATATATATATATATATATATATATATATATATATATATATATATATATATATATATATATATATATATATATATATATATATATATATATATATATATATATATATATATATATATATATATATATATATATATATATATATATATATATATATATATATATATATATATATATATATATATATATATATATATATATATATATATATATATATATATATATATATATATATATATATATATATATATATATATATATATATATATATATATATATATATATATATATATATATATATATATATATATATATATATATATATATATATATATATATATATATATATATATATATATATATATATATATATATATATATATATATATATATATATATATATATATATATATATATATATATATATATATATATATATATATATATATATATATATATATATATATATATATATATATATATATATATATATATATATATATATATATATATATATATATATATATATATATATATATATATATATATATATATATATATATATATATATATATATATATATATATATATATATATATATATATATATATATATATATATATATATATATATATATATATATATATATATATATATATATATATATATATATATATATATATATATATATATATATATATATATATATATATATATATATATATATATATATATATATATATATATATATATATATATATATATATATATATATATATATATATATATATATATATATATATATATATATATATATATATATATATATATATATATATATATATATATATATATATATATATATATATATATATATATATATATATATATATATATATATATATATATATATATATATATATATATATATATATATATATATATATATATATATATATATATATATATATATATATATATATATATATATATATATATATATATATATATATATATATATATATATATATATATATATATATATATATATATATATATATATATATATATATATATATATATATATATATATATATATATATATATATTTCTAAGAAGGAACCCTATTCCACTATAATCATCCGGCATATTAAATGCACCATCATCAGAATTAAGCTTAAACCATCTATCTTTGGGTTTGGACTAAATTATAAGTAATTGATTATTCCACAAACATTCCTTAAACATAATTGAGAAAGCTAATCCCTTAAACAGAATTGAGAAAGCTAATCCCTTAACTCCATTTGAAGGTGGCTCAAAGGGCCTTCCAAATTTCAACCAAATGTCACAGGTTATCAAGGCTCTCAATTAGTTAATAACTGATTTTACGTAAGGCTCGCCCCCTCTCTCAACTCAAGTTTTAATAATTCTTATGAGCAAAGGAATACCAAAATCTCTAGCCCACTCCATACTTACAACGCAAATTTGACTAAAAAAATAAGTGATCCTGCATACCATGCCTTACCGTATCAATAGCACACTAGTTTAAAATCACAAATACCAATCTTAAGCTAATCTCCCAGTGGTAAGGAAGCCTATGATGAAAGCCAATTTTCAACACAAATAATTAAACTCTAGGAGGATAAGAACCTTCTCTAGCCTCACCTAACACTCCTTACACAACCAGTGTACTAGAGCAACCTCTCAAATACCTAATTAAGCAAATTTAGTTAATAGTTGCATCTTCCCTATCCTCTTATTATTCATAGAGGCTAAGGGAATTACTAATCCTTGTAACCAAAGGTCCACCCACTAACCCAAATAAGGATAGTATTATATATGTAACCCATGATTAATTATCAACAAACAAATATTTATTGTACACCCAAAATGGTATTAGACGAGAGATATGTACTTGTCTAGATGTGGGCCAATATGCGGACCATCCCATTTGAGTGATTTAGTTAACTTAATAAAAAATCAAAGATATAGTGGAGATCCTATCCAAATTAATGTTAAAAAAAAGAGATTATGACTTACGACTACAAGCTCTCTTCTCCAATTAAGATGTTGTCGCATCGCCATGCTGCTTTGCCACTATTGTTGTCATGCTTCATTGTCGCCTAAGAGGTCACCAACTCACCATCACAAATGCGAGCCCTCTCTTGTGTAAGATGCTACCGCCTTGCTGTTACTACTTCATCTATGTTCTCACTACAACTTCGCTATTAAGATATCGTCATTATTACTATTGCCACTTCGATGATATTATTACTTCACCACTACTACTAATGTTGTAGCTTCCCTTCCCAAGTACACTACTACTATTCTTTTTCTCCTCATCATCTTTTTTCTTCTTCCTTCTTCTTTCGTCACTTCTTCCCTCTTTCTTCCTTCCTCCTTCCTTTCTCTATTCCGACATCGCCCCTTCCACTTCTCTCTCTTTTTCTTTCTCGCCAAACCCCTAGTATACACCACCTGCATACCATGTGTCAATATACCAATATAGACTGATATGTACCATTCCAATATATTATCAAAATGGGTTTGGTACCTGAAAAGACAAACCCTAAATCAAGCTAGAAATTATAACATTTTCAAAGTTGAAATCCATATTTATAAATGTTAGCTTCAATAAAAGAGGGACCTCAAATAATTAGTTATAATGCATCACATCAATAGAAATACTATCACCTGATGAAAAAAGATAAACTCTCATGGAGAAAATATAGAGAAAAAGACTCCAACAACAATTAACAAGAGAATAATTAACATGCTTCTAAGGGGAGATAATGTCATTTAATCAGTAACCACTTTGACCTAAAGATTGGACTCCTAATTCAACACTATGGAAACTCTTTTTTGCTTGAAGAGCAAGACTAGTAGTGGTCAAATGAATGCCCTAACCACCATCTTGTTTGGGGAGAGTAATAATATCCTAGGAAATCAGATAAAGCCATTAGTATTATCAAATCTCTACTATAAGAAATCCTTAATATAATGTTCTGAAACACTTTTTTAAGCATCAAACATTTAAAACATGAAAAAGGATGACATTTAAAGCAAAATTAATGAGGGTGATCCAATTCTGGATTTTGATAATAAAATCAATTGATGAGTTTGTTGAATCTCAGATTTTGATGATGAAACTAATGGATTGTGTTTAGATGTTAACTGCATTTTGAGTGATGCAGGTCTACTCGATCATGATTAGACAGTTGACGCAGGAGGAAATTGACGTTGCACCGGAGGAGATCACGTTAGGATATTGGACGGTAGAACGCTTCGGACAGTCGGGCATCGGGCCAAGGAGAGCGGATTTGCACCAAGGATATCGGGGTTGCGGAGGTCAACCGTCGATTGGGCAACAAGCCGCAAGAGTGGACGATGCGCTGAAGAATCGACGAAGCGCCAACTAATGATGTGCCGGGCAACAGAATGTCAATTCGCGTTGTAATAATTGTCTAGATCGGAGTAGAGTTTTGGCTTGTGTGTGCAGGATTAACTATGATAACGATGAAGACATAAAGCGAAACAAAGTGCTGGAGTCAAGAGTGAAGGATTCGTCGGGAGTTCGAGAGTTCAACAGAAGTCCGAAGGTTCGTCGGGAATGCTGTCGGAACTAGCCGAGAATGAGTAGGGAGCTTGCCGATGGGTTTTCGGAAGCTCACTGGAAGGTTTCGTCGGAAGTTCGCGGAGCTCACCGAGAAAGATCATAGCTTGCCGAAGAAGCTCGTCGGAACTCGCCAAGATCAAATCGTGAAGTCTAGGAGCTTGCCGGGAGTCCGCAGAATGGTTTCCGAGAGTTTCTCGAAAGACCCGTCGGAAGTTCGCCGGAAGAAGTCTTGACTTGCGGACTTTGTAATAGCTTAGGAAATGTCTTAAATTCGTAGTTAGCATGTTAATTAGGGTTAGGATTAGGTGTTAATCTTATAACCCAAGTAGGGGCCAATTGGGCCTGAGTTCGGACTGGTTTGGGCCAAGTTTGGAGCCCAACCAGTGAGCGAAATAGTGTAGGCGGTGGCACCGCCAGACTAGGTGGTGGCACCGCCCAGGACCCGAAAGGGTTGGGTGATGGAACCGCCGGACTGGGCGGTGGCACCGCCCAGGACCCGAAAGGTTGGGCGATGGAACCGCCGGACTGGGCGGTGGCACCGCCCAGGACCCGAAAGGTTGGGCGATGGAACCGCCGGACTGGGCGGTGGCACCGCCCAGGACCCGAAAGGTTGGGCGATGGAACCGCCGGACTGGGCGGTGGCACCGCCCAGGACCCGAAAGGTTGGGCGATGGAACCGCCGGACTGGGCGGTGGCACCGCCCAGGACCCGAAAGGTTGGGCGATGGAACCGCCGGACTGGGCGGTGGCACCGCCCAGGACCCGAAAGGTTGGGCGATGGAACCGCCGGACTGGGCGGTGGCACCGCCCAGGACCCGAAAGGTTGGGCGATGGAACCGCCGGACTGGGCGGTGGCACCGCCCAGGACCCGAAAGGTTGGGCGATGGAACCGCCGGACTGGGCGGTGGCACCGCCCAGGACCCGAAAGGTTGGGCGATGGAACCGCCGGACTGGGCGGTGGCACCGCCCAGGACCCGAAAGGTTGGGCGATGGAACCGCCGGACTGGGCGGTGGCACCGCCCAGGACCCGAAAGGTTGGGCGATGGAACCGCCGGACTGGGCGGTGGCACCGCCCAGGACCCGAAGAGCTAGGCGGTGGCACCGCCCAGCACCCGAGCTAGGCGGTGGCACCGCCCAGGACCCGAAAGGTTGGGCGATGGAACCGCCGGACTGGGCGGTGGCACCGCCCAGGACCCGAAAGGTTGGGCGATGGAACCGCCGGACTGGGCGGTGGCACCGCCCAGGACCCGAAAGGTTGGGCGATGGAACCGCCGGACTGGGCGGTGGCACCGCCCAGGACCCGAAAGGTTGGGCGATGGAACCGCCGGACTGGGCGGTGGCACCGCCCAGGACCCGAAAGGTTGGGCGATGGAACCGCCGGACTGGGCGGTGGCACCGCCCAGGACCCGAAAGGTTGGGCGATGGAACCGCCGGACTGGGCGGTGGCACCGCCCAGCACCCGAGCTAGGCGGTGGCACCGCCCAGGACCCGAAAGGTTGGGCGATGGAACCGCCGGACTGGGCGGTGGCACCGCCCAGCACCCGAGCTAGGCGGTGGCACCGCCCAGGACCCGAAAGGTTGGGCGATGGAACCGCCGGACTGGGCGGTGGCACCGCCCAGGACCCGAAAGGTTGGGCGATGGAACCGCCGGACTGGGCGGTGGCACCGCCCAGGACCCGAAAGGTTGGGCGATGGAACCGCCGGACTGGGCGGTGGCACCGCCCAGGACCCGAAAGGTTGGGCGATGGAACCGCCGGACTGGGCGGTGGCACCGCCCAGGACCCGAAAGGTTGGGCGATGGAACCGCCGGACTGGGCGGTGGCACCGCCCAGGACCCGAAAGGTTGGGCGATGGAACCGCCGGACTGGGCGGTGGCACCGCCCAGGACCCGAAAGGTTGGGCGATGGAACCGCCGGACTGGGCGGTGGCACCGCCCAGGACCCGAAAGGTTGGGCGATGGAACCGCCGGACTGGGCGGTGGCACCGCCCAGGACCCGAAAGGTTGGGCGATGGAACCGCCGGACTGGGCGGTGGCACCGCCCAGGACCCGAAAGGTTGGGCGATGGAACCGCCGGACTGGGCGGTGGCACCGCCCAGGACCCGAAAGGTTGGGCGATGGAACCGCCGGACTGGGCGGTGGCACCGCCCAGGACCCGAAAGGTTGGGCGATGGAACCGCCGGACTGGGCGGTGGCACCGCCCAGGACCCGAAAGGTTGGGCGATGGAACCGCCGGACTGGGCGGTGGCACCGCCCAGCACCTGAAGAGCTAGGCGGTGGCACCGCCCAGGACCCGAAAGGTTGGGCGATGGAACCGCCGGACTGGGCGGTGGCACCGCCCAGGACCCGAAAGGTTGGGCGATGGAACCGCCGGACTGGGCGGTGGCACCGCCCAGGACCCGAAAGGTTGGGCGATGGAACCGCCGGACTGGGCGGTGGCACCGCCCAGGACCCGAAAGGTTGGGCGATGGAACCGCCGGACTGGGCGGTGGCACCGCCCAGCACCCGAGCTAGGCGGTGGCACCGCCCAGGACCCGAAAGGTTGGGCGATGGAACCGCCGGACTGGGCGGTGGCACCGCCCAGCACCGTAGGATATGTTATTGAATTGTTAGAGTCTTGTTTGATGTCTTTTTGAGTCAAACTATGTTAGGATTGGGCCAAAACCATGCAAACTTGTTGATAAAGCCAATGGGATTTAACTAGGGTTAAATTAGGCCTATTAGAATGCTAAAACAATGGACTTGAGTTGGCTTGGACAGTGGTACTACTAGGCCCAAGCGGGTGTAGCGTGGTACCACTTGAATCAACCGATAAGCACAAATAGTATTTGTCAGTGCTACCTATTGAATCTCGGATTTTGATGATGAAATCAATTGGTAAATTATTTAATATAATCCATGTGTTGAGATAAGTGTGTAGGATTAACTACGATAGTAGTAAGGTGTAAAGCAAATGATGAACCAGAGTCAAAGACTTGGACGATATACCAAGAGCTCGCCTAGAGTTCATCGTGAGATCATCGGAAGCATGTTGGAAGACTCGCCGAAATCTCATCAGAAGATCGTCGAAAGCACGCCGGAAGACTAGCCGAGCGTTGTTGGGAGTTCACCGGAAGCTCACTAGAAGACTTGCCGAGAAGTTCACCGGAGGATCGCCAAGTGAAAAATCGACATACCAGAATATGCTTGCCTTAATCATAGTTAGAATGATAATTAGAGTTGATTTGGGAGGTAATCCCATCATCTATTAGGGGGCCAACTGGGCTCGGAGCTAGGATGGTTTGGGCCGAATACAAGGCCCAACCAAGTTGCAGGACTCTGTCCGACGGTGGCACCGCCTGCAACACAATCCCCTGATGGTCTGGGCGATAGTACCGTCAGTAGTTAATGCTGCCAGTGATGGTACTGCCCCTGCTAGGGTACTTAAGTGTGATTATAATCTTGAATCTTTGGGGTGTAAAAGTGCTAGAGTTTTTCTCCTCCCTCTCTTAGCTTTGTAACCATTCAAGAAAGAGGAGTAAGGCTTGTAAGAGTTATCTCCTAAACCCGACAAAAGGAGAAAGTGCTATAAAAGGTGGTTGGCCTTTGCCTATTGAAGGAAGGCCTTTAGTGGACACCAATGACCTCGACGAAGGAGGAATTCGAAAGTGGATGTATGTCACATTGACTGAACCACTCTAAATTCTAGTTTGCATTTCCTTTTGTGCAATTTACTTTAACTACAAATCATTTCATAGCAAACTGCTTCTTCTCTTTCTCTTGCTTTTACTACGCTTACGCTCTTATAACCTATCTTTCCAAATCAGTTTTAATCGAACGTACGGAACATTTTCCGAAATCGAAGAATTTTTGCTGCACTAATTCAACCCCCCCCCCCCCTTCTTAGTGCCGCTCTTGATCCTAACAATTGGTATCAAAGCAAGGTTCACTCTTATTTGGTTTAAAACCCAAGAGAGATGGTATTTGTCGGCAACCAAGAGGGTCATTCAATTACACGTCCGCCTATGTTCAATGGGACAGATTACATATATTGGAAGACTAGAATGAGAATCTTCCTAACTTCAATGGATTTCGTGTTAGGATCAAGAGCACTAAGAGGGGGGGGTGAATTAGTGCAGCGGAAAACTTTTGACGATTTAAAACGACGTTTGTACGATAAGAACGATTTCAGTATGAAAGTCGATTCAGAAATTGCTTTAACTTAAGATCAAGCAAAGTACAGTTAAAGTAAAGCTATGGAAGTAGTTGCAGTTAAGATAGAGAACAAAATGTAAATGCAAACCGAGATTTAGAGTGGTTTGGTCAATCTTGACCTACATCCACTTTTGGCTTCCTCCTCCGATGAGGTCACCAACGTCTACTAGAGGCCTTCCTTCAATAGGCGAAGGCCAACCACCCTTTTACAGTTTCACTCCTTTTGACGGGCTTAGGAGACAACCCTTACAGATTTTTCACTCCTCTCTTGAATGATCAAAACTTCGAAGAAAAGAGGGAGAAGAACTTCTAGCCTTTTACAACACTTTTAAGCTCTCAAAATCTCAGAATAAATGCTAAGTTTCAGGTGCCCTTTCATGCATGAAAGGGTGGGGTTTATATAGGCCCCAAACTGATTTGAATTTGGAGCTCAAAAACGTCATTTCCCATATTTTCGGGGTCCTGACGGTACTACCGCCCAGTCTCACTCGGAGACTGAGCCTAGGCGGTGCCACCGCCTGACAGGGGCGGTACCACCGCCCAACCTCACTCGGAGACTCAGCTCTTGGGCGGTGCCACCGCCGGCCAGGAAATCTGGGTCCGAATGGGCTGATCCATTCGGCCCAATTTGGGTTTGTTAAGGGCCCAATTGCCCCAAGATTAAGTTAATGGGATCACCTCCCATTTCTAACTTAATCATCATGCTAACTATGATATTTTTCAAGACATTTACTGTAACTTGCTCCGGTGCGTCAATCGCTTCTTCCGTCGAGCTTCTGGTGAACTTCCGGCGATCATCCGACGAACCCTCGACGATGCTCCGGCGGACTTCCGACAAACTCCTGGATTTACGACGATCCACTTGGCGAGTTCCGATGAGCTTCTTTGGCAAGCTCCTGGACTTCTCGGAATTGTTCCCGCAGAACCTCCGATGACCGTCCAGGCTTCCGTCGAACTCTCGAACCCCCAACGTGATCATAGTCTTGATTTCGGCGCAACTCCTGTTGCATGTCTTACTTTCATCGTAGTTAATCCTGCACACTTATCTCAACATATGGATTAGATAACAAATGACAACTGACTTCATCATTAAAATCCGAGATTCAACATTTCGAACTATGGAATATAGTAGAAAATGGTGTTTCAAAAGCCTTTTCTTCCAATGAACAATGGAATGAGTTGGAGAAGAAGACTTTCGCCTTAACACCAAGGCTATGAATGTCTTATTTTTGTGCTTTAAATAAAAATGAGTTCAATCATGTGTCTATTTGTGAATCAGCTTTTGAAGAGCTTGAGGACACCCTTCCAAAGAACAGGAAGGATATGACACTAAAACTCAAGAAGACTACTTGAAAAAAAATTCAAGTGATGAGGACTATGACGATGACTTGGCACTCTTGATAAGGAAGTTCAAAAAATTTATAAAAATAAATAAATTTAAAAATGACACTAAAAACTCAAGAAGACTACTTGAAAAAAAATTCAAGTGATGAGGACTATGACGATGACTTGGCACTCTTGATAAGGAAGTTCAAAAAATTTATAAAAATAAATAAATTTAAAAATGACACTAAAAACTCAAGAAGACTACTTGAAAAAAAATTCAAGTGATGAGGACTATGACGATGACTTGGCACTCTTGATAAGGAAGTTCAAAAAATTTATAAAAATAAATAAATTTAAAAATGACACTAAAAACTCAAGAAGACTACTTGAAAAAAAATTCAAGTGATGAGGACTATGACGATGACTTGGCACTCTTGATAAGGAAGTTCAAAAAATTTATAAAAATAAATAAATTTAAAAATGACACTAAAAACTCAAGAAGACTACTTGAAAAAAAATTCAAGTGATGAGGACTATGACGATGACTTGGCACTCTTGATAAGGAAGTTCAAAAAAATTTATTAAAAATAAATAAATTTAAAAATGACACTAAAATAAATTGAACCCAATAAAGAACAAGTCATATGCAAAGAAGAAATAACCAAAGAAGAAGAAGGTCCTCAAAACAATGTATGATGACTCAAGTGCATTTGAGGAAGAGGAGCCAACCAATACCGAGCAGTTACTCACTATGTACTAATGGCTATTGGAGATGAGGTAACAAGTTCATTAGATGCAAATTTATCTTTCGATAAGCTTTAAGTGCCTTTCATAAATTGTTTGATGAATGTAGAATCTTGAGTAAAAAGTATAACTCTTGGAAAAAGTACATGCTTCTCTTGTTATCGATTTTGATAGACTAAAAATTGAACATGATAATAGCTTAGCACTCTGCACAAAATGCCATGAAATAGAAACACTTAGAAAGGAAAACTTGCTACTCAAAGAAACCTTAGAAAAGTTTGAGGTTGGTAGCAAGTCCTTGAACATGATCCTTGCCAACAAGGGTCACGTTTATAGGAGAGGCGGAATCGGATTTGTGAGTAGCCTCTCACCAAATTCGACCATCTTTGTTAAAGGCCCTACCTTGCAGGTATCACCTCACACCAAATGCAACTTTGGTTGCCAACTTTGACATATTACGTACAAATGTCCATTTAAGAAATATACTCAGCATAAATTGATTTGGGTTCCTAAGAGAACTTCAAATGACTCAATGCAACATGATAAGCTTTGTAGATCGATTTTTGAGGCACCCAAGGTCAAATGGGTACCTAAAAATCATTCTTTTTTATAGAAAATATACCATCACAAGCTAGGAGTAAGAGATGGTACCTTGATAGTGAATGCTCAAGGTATATGACTGGAGATCCATCTCAATTCTCTAAGCTCACTAGCCTAGACGAGGATATGTCACCTTCAGAGATAATAATAAGGGTAAAATCATTGGCAAAGGAACCATAGGTAACAATCCAACCTTTTTATTAAAATGTATTGTTACTTGATGGTTTAAAGCAATTGTGTGATAAAGGATATATCGTAGATTTGAATCGAATGCTTGCATTATTGAAAAACCATACAAAACACATCTATGATTGCCCTAAAATAAAATAATGTATACACTATCGAGATTATGATATTTGTAGTAAAATGGGTTTTTCGATTTTAAATGACGATGCTTGGCTTTGACATAGGGATTAGGTCATGCTAGCATGAAACTAATCTCTCAAATCTTATCTAAAGAAAGCTTGTGAGAGGAATTTCTCACATTAAGTTTATTAAAGACAAGGTGTGTGATGCATGCCAACTAGGAAAACAATAAAAAATAGTTCAAACCAAAGAACCAATAAGCACATCTAGACCATTCAATTGATCCATATGGACTTATTCGGACCGAATTGCTACAATCAAACCTAGGAGGTAACAAATCCAACCTTTTTATTAAAATGTATTGTTACTTGATGGTTTAAATCAATTGTGTGATAAAGGATATATCGTTAGATTTGAATCGAATGCTTGCATTATTGAAAAACCATACAAAAACACATCTATGATTGCCCTAAAATAAAATAATGTATACACTATCGAGATTAATGATATTTGTAGTAAAATGTGTTTTTCGATTTTAAATGACGATGCTTGGCTTTGGCATAGGAGATTAGGTCATGCTAGCATGAAACTAATCTCTTAAATCTTATCTAAAGAACTTGTGAGAGGAATTTCTCACATTAAGTTTATTAAAGACAATGTGTGTGATGCATGCCAACTAGGAAAACAAATAAAAAATAGTTTCAAACCAAAGAACCAAATAAGCACATCTAGACCATTGCAATTGATCCATATGGACTTATTCGGACCAATTGCTACATCAAACCTAGGAGGTACAAATATTCCTTGTCCAGCGTGGATGATTACAATAGATACACATGGACTTATTTCTTAGCACACAAAAGTGATTGCTTTAGATATTTTTCTAAGTTTTGTACACTTGTTCAAAATGAGAAGGGTTTTATGATTTCATCAATTCGAAGTGATCACGATGGTGAAATTCAAAACCATGATTTCCAAGATTTTTATGGATCTAATGAATACAACCACAATTTTTCTACTCCTAGAAATCCTCAACAAAATAGAGTAGTAGAAAAAAAAAAAAAAAAAAAAAAAAAAAAAAAAAAAAAAAAAAAAAAAAAAAAAAAAAAAAAAAAAAAAAAAAAAAAAAAAAAAAAAAAAAAAAAAAAAAAAAAAAAAAAAAAAAAAAAAAAAAAAAAAAAAAAAAAAAAAAAAAAAAAAAAAAAAAAAAAAAAAAAAAAAAAAAAAAAAAAAAAAAAAAAAAAAAAAAAAAAAAAAAAAAAAAAAAAAAAAAAAAAAAAAAAAAAAAAAAAAAAAAAAAAAAAAAAAAAAAAAAAAAAAAAAAAAAAAAAAAAAAAAAAAAAAAAAAAAAAAAAAAAAAAAAAAAAAAAAAAAAAAAAAAAAAAAAAAAAAAAAAAAAAAAAAAAAAAAAAAAAAAAAAAAAAAAAAAAAAAAAAAAAAAAAAAAAAAAAAAAAAAAAAAAAAAAAAAAAAAAAAAAAAAAAAAAAAAAAAAAAAAAAAAAAAAAAAAAAAAAAAAAAAAAAAAAAAAAAAAAAAAAAAAAAAAAAAAAAAAAAAAAAAAAAAAAAAAAAAAAAAAAAAAAAAAAAAAAAAAAAAAAAAAAAAAAAAAAAAAAAAAAAAAAAAAAAAAAAAAAAAAAAAAAAAAAAAAAAAAAAAAAAAAAAAAAAAAAAAAAAAAAAAAAAAAAAAAAAAAAAAAAAAAAAAAAAAAAAAAAAAAAAAAAAAAAAAAAAAAAAAAAAAAAAAAAAAAAAAAAAAAAAAAAAAAAAAAAAAAAAAAAAAAAAAAAAAAAAAAAAAAAAAAAAAAAAAAAAAAAAAAAAAAAAAAAAAAAAAAAAAAAAAAAAAAAAAAAAAAAAAAAAAAAAAAAAAAAAAAAAAAAAAAAAAAAAAAAAAAAAAAAAAAAAAAAAAAAAAAAAAAAAAAAAAAAAAAAAAAAAAAAAAAAAAAAAAAAAAAAAAAAAAAAAAAAAAAAAAAAAAAAAAAAAAAAAAAAAAAAAAAAAAAAAAAAAAAAAAAAAAAAAAAAAAAAAAAAAAAAAAAAAAAAAAAAAAAAAAAAAAAAAAAAAAAAAAAAAAAAAAAAAAAAAAAAAAAAAAAAAAAAAAAAAAAAAAAAAAAAAAAAAAAAAAAAAAAAAAAAAAAAAAAAAAAAAAAAAAAAAAAAAAAAAAAAAAAAAAAAAAAAAAAAAAAAAAAAAAAAAAAAAAAAAAAAAAAAAAAAAAAAAAAAAAAAAAAAAAAAAAAAAAAAAAAAAAAAAAAAAAAAAAAAAAAAAAAAAAAAAAAAAAAAAAAAAAAAAAAAAAAAAAAAAAAAAAAAAAAAAAAAAAAAAAAAAAAAAAAAAAAAAAAGAACTTTAATTATAGAAGAATCAATTCATGTTGTTTTTAACGAAGTTTCCAAAGTTAAGAAAAATGATTTTGATGAAGATCTTAATCTTGATGCCTTGAATTTGATGAAGATCTTAATCTTGATGCCTTGAATTTGAATGAATCCCTTTCTCCATCTAGCAACTTAGATGCATCTTCTTCCGAACCTTCCTTACCGAAGGAATGGAAGTATATAGATGCTCATCCTAAGGAGCTAATTATATGAGACATATCGAAAGGGGTTCAAACTCGTTCTTCTCTTAAAAAAATTTGTACCAACGTCGTTTTTCTCTCCCAAATTGAATCTAAATACATTGATGAGACCATGAAAGATGAGTCATGGGTCATTGCAATACAAGAAGAGTTGAATCAATTTGAGAGAAATGAGGTGTGAAAGCTTATTCCAAGGCCAAATGACCATTTAGTTATTGGTACTAAATGGGTATTTAGAAACAAACAAAATGAATTTAGTATCATAGTTAGAAACAAGGCTAGATTAGTGGCCAAAGGTTTCAACCAAGAAGAATATATCGATTATGAAGAAACCTTCACTCCTATGGCACGATTAGAAGCCATAAGGATGCTCCTTGCCTATGCTCGTAGTAATAATTTTAAGTTATTTCAAATGGATGTTAAAAGTGCTTTTCTTAATAACTTTATATCCGAAAAAGTTTATGTCGAACAACCTCTCAGATTTGAGAAAGATACTTTTCTTAATCATGTGTTTAAATTGACTAAAGCTCTCTATGGATTGAAACAAGCCCCAAGGACTTGGTATAAGAGACTTAGCTCATTTCTACTTCATAATAATTTCTTTAAAGGCACGGTCGATACTACATTATTTATTAAAAATTTTAAAAATAATTTTCTTATTATTCAAGTTTATGTTGATGATATTATTTTTGGTTCTATAAATGAATCGTTATGTGAATCTTTTGCAAATAGCATGAGTCAAGAGTTTGAACTGAGTCTAATGGGTGAACTAACGTTCTTTTTAAGCTTATAAATCAAACAACTTAAGGATGACATTTTTATTAGTCAAACAAAATATGCATTAGATTTGCTAAAACGGTTTAATATGGATAGTTCAAAGGCTATCAACACTCCTATGAGTACCTCCATTAAGTTAGACATTGACGAAAGTGGAGAAAGCTTTGATCAAAAAGCTTATAAGGGTATGATAGGTAGTTTACTATACCTCATCGCAACTAGACCGGACATTATGTTTAGCGTAGGACTTTGTGCTAGATTTCAGTCTAATCCTAAGCTATCTCATTTTAAAGCAGTCAAAAGAATACTTAGATATCTTAAAGGAACTACAAATCTAGGATTATGGTATCTAAAATCCAAAATTTTTAAATTAATTGCTTATGCTGATGTGGATTTTACTGGATGTAGATTAGATAGAAAAAGCATATCTGGAATGTGTCAATTTTTAGGACACACACTTGTCTCTTGATCTTCCAAAAAACAAAACTCTATTGCACTATCCACGACCGAAGTCGAATACATTGCGGCTAGTACATGTTGTGCACAAGTCGTATGGATGAAAAATACATTAGAGGATTACAAGATTCATCTTAAGAACATTTCCATAAAATGTGATAACACAAGTGCAATATGTTTAACAAAAAAATCTAATTCAATATTCTAGAACATCGACATTAAGCATCACTTTATATGAGATCTTGTTAATAATCATGATGTAATCTTAGAGTTTATTGATACGAAACATTAATTAGCCAATATCTTTATAAAGCCATTAAATGAAGAACAATTTGATTTCATTAGAAGGGAATTAGGGATGTTAAATTGTCCAAATGCATGAATATTGTTGAATTTCGTTTTTGGACTTTCTTGATTTGTATCTTACAAAGTTCGCTCACTTGAATCATGAACTTATAGTATGCATTTTACGAGTTTTGTATGATGTTTTGATATGAATCTTGAACTTGTGGTATGCATTTTACGAGTTTTGTATGATGTTTTGATATGAATCTTGAACTTGTGGTATGCATTTTACGAGTTTTGTATGATGTTTTGATATGAATCTTGAACTTGTGGTATGCATTTTACGAGTTTTGTATGATGTTTTGATATGAATCTTGAACTTGTGGTATGCATTTTACGAGTTTTGTATGATGTTTTGATATGAATCTTGAACTTGTGGTATGCATTTTACGAGTTTTGTATGATGTTTTGATATGAATCTTGAACTTGTGGTATGCATTTTACGAGTTTTGTATGATGTTTTGATATGAATCTTGAACTTGTGGTATGCATTTTACGAGTTTTGTATGATGTTTTGATATGAATCTTGAACTTGTGGTATGCATTTTACGAGTTTTGTATGATGTTTTGATATGAATCTTGAACTTGTGGTATGCATTTTACGAGTTTTGTATGATGTTTTGATATGAATCTTGAACTTGTGGTATGCATTTTACGAGTTTTGTATGATGTTTTGATATGAATCTTGAACTTGTGGTATGCATTTTACGAGTTTTGTATGATGTTTTGATATGAATCTTGAACTTGTGGTATGCATTTTACGAGTTTTGTATGATGTTTTGATATGAATCTTGAACTTGTGGTATGCATTTTACGAGTTTTGTATGATGTTTTGATATGAATCTTGAATTATGGTATCTAAAATCCAAAATTTTTAAATTAATTGCTTATGCTGATGTGGATTTTACTGGATGTAGATTAGATAGAAAAAGCATATCTGGAATGTGTCAATTTTTAGGACACACACTTGTCTCTTGATCTTCCAAAAAACAAAACTCTATTGCACTATCCACGACCGAAGTCGAATACATTGCGGCTAGTACATGTTGTGCACAAGTCGTATGGATGAAAAATACATTAGAGGATTACAAGATTCATCTTAAGAACATTTCCATAAAATGTGATAACACAAGTGCAATATGTTTAACAAAAAAATCTAATTCAATATTCTAGAACATCGACATTAAGCATCACTTTATATGAGATCTTGTTAATAATCATGATGTAATCTTAGAGTTTATTGATACGAAACATTAATTAGCCAATATCTTTATAAAGCCATTAAATGAAGAACAATTTGATTTCATTAGAAGGGAATTAGGGATGTTAAATTGTCCAAATGCATGAATATTGTTGAATTTCGTTTTTGGACTTTCTTGATTTGTATCTTACAAAGTTCGCTCACTTGAATCATGAACTTATAGTATGCATTTTACGAGTTTTGTATGATGTTTTGATATGGATCTTCTCCTCTTATGATGCAAATTTTACATGATGATATGTGTGAGTGTGTGTGTGCACTTTGTGAGCAGTGTTCACTACCTGTAGGCGGTGGCACCGCCTAACTGGCGGTAGCATCGCCTAGTCAGCGGTGCCACGGCCCGTAACCTGCCCCCTTATAAACACAAGTTAGGGCCGGTGGTAGAACCGACCCCAACACATTTTGCACTCCTCCAAATAGCTACAAACCTATTGCTCTCCCTCTAGCAACTCAAAAATCCCCACTTTCTACTAGATTAAGGATCAATCTATGACATTCTTTTAAAAATCTCTAGAAGGAGAACTAATAAGGTATCCTCTAAACCAAATTGATTCCCCTTTGAATTACTTATTCTTGCTTCTTATTCGTCTTCATACTTGTAGTCTTCATAGGTTCTAGAAGATCCTCTAGGGATAAAGGGAGAAGAAGATTAGATGAAAATTATGACTCCTTACTTTTCAATTCTAATCAACATGCTCTAAAATTTTCTTCCATAGAGTCTAGGCATGTCAAAAGGGTAATATATGTGATTTAGAAGATTTAAATGATTATAACTCATTCAATGGTTTGCTAATCTAGACATTCTACCAATCCTTCAAATAAGTGAACCTTATCTACCCTAGACTTGTTAAGCTATTTTACAACAATTTACATGTAGATGAAAACGAAAAGGGTATCTATCCTATCTCTTAGGACATCATATACCTATTACGGATAGCACAATTTGCAACATCATAGGAAATTCCGGTAAAAGAAAAGGGTGTTATTTTTAGAGGATAATGGATGAAGAATCAGTTGGGACTACTTACGTTGATGCCTTAGGAACAATTTTTGGTAATCCTAACTTAATTATTCTTCCAAAAAATTGTAAACAATTACTACTTTTAAGCACCCAAATACTTCAATCACATCCTGATAAGTATCATTCTCTCAAACAATATCATCATGATGAGGTAAGTCAAATAGAATTAGGTACCATGTATTGGATTATGAAGGGACATAACAATTAATTTTGATTACCTAATCCAACAAAACATGATTGGAACTATCAAAAAAGGAAATGATGCTTCCATATGGTGGCTTAATCACAAGACTACTCCATGCCTATGATATTGTTATTCCACTCGACGAAGAGTTATAAAACTAGACAGATTTAGTATCATACATAAAAACCTACTTCGAGGATGAGATAGTATATTTAGAAATCATATATGAATTAGATTGCCTAGAAGGACTGATCCCCTCCAACCTGAACTTAAACTGAAATACTAATCTTTACGGGGTAATCAATCTGCTCCACTAGTCCCTTTGAGGAATCCACCTCCAGTAGAGCAAGCACCTCCCTCATCTATCGACGAATAGGGACTCAATAGGATCAATTTGAACAATGTCAAGATCGACTTGAACAACGCCAGATAAATTTTGACTCAGTTGCAGCATATCATCAATAACTCAATACGTTGTTTAGATATTTTGACTGGCCACCACTTGAATAATTGATTATAACTTTTTACTATGACAAAAGGGGGAGAAATGGATGTAATCCCTCTCTTTTATTCTGCTTACTTTGATGTTGTAATCCATGTTTTTACCTTGATGTTGTAAACTTAAATGCTACTTACTGCGATGATTGCAATTATATGCTTTGATGCTAAAAATTTTCCACATATCTCTTTAAATGATGGAGTATGATTAATGTAATATCGTGCTTACTTTGATGTTGTAATCCCATGTTGTTTACCTTGATGTTGTAAACTTAAAATGCTACTTACTTCGATGATTGCAATTATATGCTTTGATGCTAAAAATTTCCACATTATCTCTTTAAATGATGAGTATGATAATGTAATATCGTGCTTACTTTGATGTTGTAATCCCATGTTGTTTACCTTGATGTTGTAAACTTAAAATGCTACTTACTTCGATGATTGCAATTATATGCTTTGATGCTAAAAATTTCCACATTATCTCTTTAAATGATGAGTATGATAATGTAATATCGTGCTTACTTTGATGTTGTAATCCCATGTTGTTTACCTTGATGTTGTAAACTTAAAATGCTACTTACTTCGATGATTGCAATTATATGCTTTGATGCTAAAAATTTCCACATTATCTCTTTAAATGATGAGTATGATAATGTAATATCGTGCTTACTTTGATGTTGTAATCCCATGTTGTTTACCTTGATGTTGTAAACTTAAAATGCTACTTACTTCGATGATTGCAATTATATGCTTTGATGCTAAAAATTTCCACATTATCTCTTTAAATGATGAGTATGATAATGTAATATCGTGCTTACTTTGATGTTGTAATCCCATGTTGTTTACCTTGATGTTGTAAACTTAAAATGCTACTTACTTCGATGATTGCAATTATATGCTTTGATGCTAAAAATTTCCACATTATCTCTTTAAATGATGAGTATGATAATGTAATATCGTGCTTACTTTGATGTTGTAATCCCATGTTGTTTACCTTGATGTTGTAAACTTAAAATGCTACTTACTTCGATGATTGCAATTATATGCTTTGATGCTAAAAATTTCCACATTATCTCTTTAAATGATGAGTATGATAATGTAATATCGTGCTTACTTTGATGTTGTAATCCCATGTTGTTTACCTTGATGTTGTAAACTTAAAATGCTACTTACTTCGATGATTGCAATTATATGCTTTGATGCTAAAAATTTCCACATTATCTCTTTAAATGATGAGTATGATAATGTAATATCGTGCTTACTTTGATGTTGTAATCCCATGTTGTTTACCTTGATGTTGTAAACTTAAAATGCTACTTACTTCGATGATTGCAATTATATGCTTTGATGCTAAAATCAATTGGTAAATTATTTGATCTAACTCGTGTTGAGATAAGTGTACAGGATTAACTACAATAGCAGTAAGGCGTAAAGCAAATGATGAGCCAAAGTCAAAGACTCGGACGATATACCGGGAGCTCGCTGAGAGTTTATCATGAGATCACCGAAAGCACGCTGGAAGACTCGCCAAAAGCTCATCGGGAGATCGCCGGAAGCACGCTGGAAGACTAGCCGAGAGTTGGTCAGGAGTTCGCCGAAAACTCACCGGAAGACTTGTCGAGAAGTTCACCAGAGGATCGTCGAGTGAAAAATCAACATACCGAAACATGCTTGCCTTAATCATAGTTAGAATGATAATTAGAGTTGATTTAGGAGGTAATCCCATCAACTATGTTAGGAGGCCAATTGGGCTTGGAGCTATGATGGTTTAGGCCGAATACAAGGCACAACCAGGTTACTGGACTTTGTCTAGCGGTGCCACTGCTAGGGGCCGACGTGGCACTGCCTGCAACACAGTCCCCCCGACTGGGTGATGGTACCGCCGGCAGTTAATGCTGCCAGCAGTGGTATCGCCCCTGTCAAGCGATGGTACCAGCCAGAGCTCGATCTCCGAGCTCTGTCAGGCGGTGGTACCACCCAATGTCAGGTGTCAAGTGGTGGTACTGCCCAATAATGATAGTGGTACCGCTAGTACCACCCGAAAATCCGGGATGAGATACTTTTTTGCTCCATTTTTAAAGCCATTGGGCCTGTAAATACCTCACCCTTTTCTGCATGAAAGGGTACCTAAGTGTGATTATAATCTTGAATCTTTGGGGTGTAAAAGTGTTAGAATTTTCTCCTCCCTCTCTTAGCTTTGTAACCATTCAAGAAAGAGGAGTAAGGCTTGTAAGGGTTATCTTATAAACCCGACAAAAGGAGAAAGTGCTGTAAAAGGTAGTTGGACTTCGCCTATTGAAGGAAGGCCTTTAGTGGACACCGGTGACCTCGACGAAGGTGGAATCCGAAAGTGGATGTAGGTCACATTGACTGAACAACTCTAAATTCTGATTTGCGTTTCCTTTGTGCAATTTACATTAACTACAAATCATTTTATTGCAAATTGATTCTTCTCCTTCTCTTACTTTCACTACACTTACGCTCTCATACGCTATCTTTCCAAATCAGTTTTAATCAAATGTATGAAACATTTTCCGAAATCGAAGAATTCTCCACTGCACTAATTCACCACTCCCCTCTTAGTGCCACTCTTAATCCTAACACTACCGGTAGTGGTACCACCTATATTGATGGTGGTATTACTTAGAATTCAAAATTTATGATAGTGGTACTATCCAAAAGTTTAAAATTGTAATATCAAAAGTTATAGCGGTAGTACTATGTTAGGACTCTAGCTAGGAGAGTCCTAATTGATAGGGGCAATCATGTAAAACCTACCTAAGCTGACCCTTATTAAAGAGGTGAAGAGGCCGGCTAGGGTTTGAAGGTTATTTCTTAAAGAAGAATTAGGAGTTGTAAAGGAATAGGAGTCTTGAGTAGGAGTCCTATTAGGAGTCTTGAGTAGAAGTCTTAATTGAGTAAGAGTCTTGAGTAGGAGTCCTATTAGGAGTTAGGGTTTAGACACCCTATAAATAGTCATGTATTCATCCTCTTTTAAAAAGCAATAGATGAATATTTTCTGCAGCCTTTGAGCAGCAACTTGGAGGAAGGAACCCCTATAGAGTTCCAGGAGGCTGATCCCCTAAAGAGATCAACCCCAAGCTTAGAATCTGCAAGGGTTCTATCACTTGGTATCAGAGCAGCGTTCTTGGCATCTCGCTGCCCTTTCACAGCCATCCATCATCCCTTCCACAGCCGCCCAAAGCAATTCCCACAATTGCTTAAAAGATCGTCGCCAAATTCCACGGTCATCTCCACCCTCGCGGATCATTCTTTGATCTCCCCGTAATTGCAACAGGTTCTGGTTTCATACCTTACTGCTGCTGCAATTTAGTTATCCTTATTCAAAAATCTAAAAAAAAAATTATTCCCATATTGCTGCATAAACTTTTTGGTCGCAAAGTTTTCATCTCTACGACGAAAGATACATTGCAGAATTCTAACCGCATAACACAGTCTATTTGATCTTGCTACTGCGTTTTTTCTATCCAAATCTCTACGAAATTTTATGACAGATTTGACACTTCCTAATAGTAGATTTCCTTTGGTTTTATCAAAAAATTCTCAATATAAAACCATTGATCTTTTACATCTAATCTGTTGTACTTGAAAATCTGCACTGTAAAATTTCAGCCGCACAACACAGTTTGTTTGATCTTGCTACTGCATTTTTCTATCCAAATCTCTAGGAAATTTGTATGACAGCTTTGACACATCCTAATAGCAGATTTCCCCTTGGTTTGTCAAAAAATTCTTAATATAACCATTGATCTTTTACGTCTAATCTGCTATACTTAAAAAATCTGCACTATAAAATTTCAGCCGCATAGCATAGTTTGTTTGATCTTGCTACTACGTTTTTTCTGTCCAAATCTCTATGAAATTTTTATGATAGCTTTGACACTTCCTAACAGTGGATTTTCCTTTAGTTTTGTCAAAAATTCTCAATATAAACACTGATATTTTACATCCAATCTGTGACACTTGAAAATCTGTGCTGCAGAAAATTTCAGCAGCATATTGTTGCCTTAACCGATCTATTGCAATCTTTTTGAACAAAATTTCTTATATATTTCATAGATCATCTTGGCTTCCATCTAAGATTGATATATTAAGGAATTCACCTCTAAAAACGATTTTGTGTTGCTGTAAATTTTCGTCGCAAACTACTAAAATTTTTCGACGAGAATTCTACTATCGCAACTTGCACCAATTTCCTTACTATTATACTGCCGAAATTTTCTTGATTAAATTGGACATCCTTGCTGCCATATAAACTGAGATTTTGCTGTCAATTCCCTCTACAAATCTCTCAAGTTTTTGATGGAAATTTCATCGAGAATCCGCTGTTTCTTCGACGACAATTCTGCTCTTACAAGATAACACAATTCTGCAGCAAACTTCCACTGATTTCTATCGACCTTTGCTGCCATCTACCACAGATCTAAAACCTTCATCCATAGCCCTAAAACTCCACCAAACCACACCCTCAAACTGCACCCAAAATTGCCATAAAACAAGCCTAAACCGCAGCCTACATCCACCAATCCACCAACCATTTCGACCATCACTTCTCTCAACCTATACTTGCCTTTAACTTGACAACAAAAGAGAGATCTTAACATCACAGATTTGGAGGCATATTCTATGGCATCTAAGGAGACAATCAATGCTAAATTCGAAGCCTTGGAGGCGCGAATGGAGGATAAGATTCGGACTCTCTTTATCGAACTCAGTTTGGACCAACCACCAAGCCCGAAGAAATCATATCAAGGAGAGAGCTCTAACCAATCACACCAAGCCCAAAGAGATGACTTCCAAGAAAGGGGAGGTTCTATGATTGATCCCAACTATCCACGCATGAGAGTGGACTTCCCTAGATGGGAAGAAGGAGACCCGATTGGTTGGATCTCGCGTGCGGAGCGATATTTTCGGTATCATAAAACTACGGATGCATCTATGGTAGAAATTGCAGCTATACATCTTGAAGGGGATGCCATACAATGGTTTTACTGGTTTAAATATACTCATGGAGTTCTCTCATGGCGATAGTTCAAAGAAAGACTATTGATCCGCTTCAGACAAACCGATTACGAGAACATTGACGAACAACTAGCAAAGATCCGACAAACCTCTACTATTCAGGAGTACCAAACAAGGTTTGAAAGGTTATCTAATCAAACTCATGATTGGTCTCAAAAACAGCTATTGGGGACCTTCATTGAGGGCTTGAAGCCGGAGATCCGGGGAGAAGTTCAAGCACGACAACCGTACACGCTTATGGCAGCCATCTCTTTCGCACGACATCAAGAGGAGCGTTTGAACCATGAAGCTCAGAGGACTAGGATCGCTTCTCAACCTACAATGCAGAAGCCCTCAGCCCCCCCTACTATCAACCGAGTCCCTGCACCAAAAATGATGACAAGAGAAGAGCTTCAGGAGCGATCTACGGAGGAGTTATGTTGGCACCGCGATGAGCCGTGGAGCCGCGAGCATCACTGTAGAAAAGGGAGACTTCTTATGATTAAACCAGTAGAAGAAGAGGTCATTGAACATCAAGAAGAGAGCCTTGATAATAAAGAAGAAAATGCAGAAGAAGAGCCACAACCGACCGAAGTTATGGTGCATGCACTAGCTGGCTACTCAAACCCGCAAACGATGAAAGTTGAAGGCCTTCTCAAACAACAATCGATCACTGTTCTCATCGACATGGGCATCACTAATAACTTTCTAGATAGTAAAGTTGCTATCTGGGTGACCTTACCTATCGAGTATTACAGCAGGTTTGATGTCAAGTTCACCGACGGACGGATTTTGAAGTGTGATCGTAGGCGCCCGCAAGAGAAACTATTACTGTAGGAACAAGAGATAATTGGAGATTTCTTCCTCCTCCCTCTTGATGATCATGAGGCTATGCTCAAAATTGAATGGTTGACAACATTAGGTAATGTTTTCTGGAATTTTATGAAACTAATTTTGAGATTTTACAGTAAAGAGAAACAGGTGATTTTACACGGGAAACGTGGGGGCGACGTAATGACGATTTGCACACAACAAATGGAGAATGTTTTACATAAAGCATGCAGCGGCTTTTTGATACAACTTGAGCAGCAAACTAAGGGAGAGCCAATAGAATTTGAAGATCCAAACCTACTTCCTTTGCTTGCTGAATTTTCAGATATATTTGACGAACCGCACAACCTACCTCTTGCCCGTCGGCATGATCATTGTATACCGACTCTTCTGGGCAAACCTCCTGCAAATACTTGGCTATATCAACATTCATATCTACAGAAGGATGAAATAGAAAGGATTATAAAAGAGATGCCCGAAACAAGAGTTACTCGGCCAAGTTGCAGCCCCTACTTTTCACTGGTGCTCTTTGTACGAAAGAAGGATGAAACATGGCGAATGTGGATTGATTACCGAACCCTCAATGGCATAATCATCAATGACAAATACCCTATTCTAATAGCAGATGAATTGTTAGATGAAAGAGAGCACAAGTCTTCACAAAGCTGGACCTTCGATCCGGGTTTCATCAAATATGAGTGTGCAAAGAAGAGATACCGAAAACCGCCTTTTGAAGACACAACGGCCACTACGAATTTTTGCTTTCATCACTAGAAGGTGGAATATCTTGGGCATATCATATCAGAGGAAGGTGTGACAGTGGACCCCTCCAAAATTGGAGCAATGCAAAACTGGCTGATCTCGAGGAATATAAAATTGCTACGTGGCTTTCTCGGTTTAATAGGCTACAATCGCAAGTTCATGAAAAACTATGGAAAGATCAGTGCACCACTTATTTCCTTACTGAAAAAAGATTTATTCCAATGGTTGGACAAAGCCTCCGCTGCCTTCGACAAACTTAAGGCAGCCATGACGACGACGCCGGTGCTAGCACTACGAAATTTCAACCGACCCTTCATTATTGAGGTCGATGCATCTGGAATCGGAATTGGAGCTATTCTCATGCAAGATGGTCGACCACTCGCATACACTAGCAAGACATTGTCTCCCTCCCATCAAAATATGTCAACATATGATAAGGAGATGCTTGCCATTGTGCACGCAGCAACAGGTGGAGACCCTACTCGATCGGTTGACGATTTCAATTAAAACTGACCATAAAAGCCTCAAGTACTTTTTGGAGCAAAAGATATCATCTCCTGAGAAGCAAAAATGGGTAACAAAACTTCTTGGATTTGATTATGAAATAACTTACAAAATGGGGAAAGAGAATGTTGTTGCAGATGTGCTTTCACAACTACCTGAGCAAGCTGAATTTTCGGTCGTTTCACTTTCGACTAGCAACTTCCTTGAGGATATTAAGATGGAATGGCAAGAAGATCCAGAGACTAGTAAGATTATAAAAAAATTGGAGGAAGCACTAAACTCCGTGGCGCATTACAATTGAGACTCAAAAGAATTACACTATAAAGGACGCATTGTGCTTATGACAAATTCTACTTACATCTTCACGAGCAGATTTTGGACAAAGTTATTCCATATGCAGGGTACTAAATTGAAAAGGAGTATGCAATATCACCCACAAATTGACAGCCAAACGAAAGTTATAAATAGGTGCTTGGAGACAGCCCAAAGCCACTCACCAAATATGACTACTCAAGGAGAACTCCAGACCCAGCCAAGTGTCATTATTGATTAACGGATCGTGACTCAACGACGACGACCCACTACTGAAGTGCTAAAATAGTGGTGAACCTACCAACAGAAGATGCCACTTGGGAGAACTATGACAACTTGAAGCTCAATTCCCAAAATTCATGAATCGTCAGCCTCGAGGACAAGGCTGATTTGAAGAGGGCGGGTCTGTTAGGACTCTAGCTAGGAGAGTCCTAATTGATAGGGGCAATCATGTAAAACCTACCTAAGCTGACCCTTATTAAAGAGGTGAAGAGGCCGGTTAGGGTTTGAAGGTTATTTCTTAAAGAAGAATTAGGAGTTGTAAAGGAATAGGAGTCTTGAGTAGGAGTCCTATAGGAGTCTTGAGTAGAAGTCTTAAGTAACTTGAGTAGGAGTCCTATTAGGAGTTAGGGTTTACACACCCTATAAATAGTCTGTATTCATCCTCTTTAAAAAGCAATAGATGAATATTTTCTGCAGCCTTTGAGCAGCAACTTGGAGGAAGGACCCCTATAGAGTTCTAGGAGGCTGATCCCCTAAAGAGATCAACCCCAAGCTTAGAATCTGCAAGGGTTCTATCATACTACCATGTGTCAACGATAGCACCGCCTATGCCCTAAAATTTTAGGATTTAAATTTTTTGGCTCTATTTTTTAAGCCTTTTAGGGCCTATAAATACCCCAATAAGGATCAGTTGATGGAGCATCAATTATGAGTTGGTGAAGAGTTGTAGCTTTCTCTTTCGATATTATTTGAGTCTCTTCCTCTGAGTTTAGAGGTGATTCTGAGTTATATGAGATGAGAGATATTATAAAAGAGTGAGTATGGAGGTTCTCTCGTAAGCCTATAAAAAGGATAAAAGCTATAATAATGACTTTTACCCTTATTTCAAACGTAGAATGAACAACTTCTTAAGCTATCAAAATATTATCATGAATACTTCTACTCGAGAGAAAAGCTAATTATTCAATACGAAATAAATTATTCAAGAGAGATTTGATATAAGAAGCCAAAAGCTTAGACAAAACATTATACACCACATTACCTAGGGAAATGGGATGAAAATATAAAATTTTTCTATGAATGAAATATTTAGGGATAAAGACAAAGAAGGTTTTAGCCTAATCAACCAACAAAAAGGCATGAAAATATAATTAATTAAAGGCCTCAACAAGATAATTATTTTTAGTATCTTAGTGTTACTAATAAAATTTAATAGTATACCCATCAGTCCTAGGACTTTTACTAAAGTTGAACGAGCTAAGAAACTTACAGATTTTATATTTGTTAAAGTATCTAATTAACTCAAAACCTTGATAATTAAGAATACTATTTATATTAGGCTAAAGGGATTTATCCCCACCACAAAATTGAGAATAAAAGGAGATGAATTTATGAGAGATAAGCTCAAGTTAATAAATACACTGGTCACTCTGAATGCTATGAATGAATTCTACTTATATCTATCTCCCCCAAAACCTCTTTCACAAATTATGGATCTTTTAAAGAGTATTCTAAGTGGATAATAATAGAAATTTTTTTAAGTGATCCAAAGTCTAAATAGTTCTCTTGACATATCAAGTTAAAATGTAATGAAAAAGTAAAAAACCAATAAATTTTGATCAAAGTTTTAAAAACTGAAACAATCTACAAAATATTTATAAAGGTTTCATGTAGAATGTTTTTGATTTGGAGTTCAATCACCTTAGCTAAATAAAATTATAATAATTTTATAAATTTATGAAGTAGTGGAATCTATTTTAAGAATAATGTATCTCATATATTTTGGTTCTACCTTTTATAAACTCTTTTATACTCTTTATAAATATTTTCTAATCTACTTTATGGATTTCAAAACTTATAAATTTAATTTAATTTTTTTGCTCTTTTATCAGTTCTAACACATTTTATCAAAATTATGTCAAAAATAGCAAAAATGACTTAAGGATAAATTAAATTGATATCTAATAACAACAACCTATATGATTATTTCTTGATAGGACTATTATATTTTTAATAATTCATACTATATTTATTAAGATATTAATTAAAAGTATTATTTAATATATCATTATAGTCGCATTTGGTTTATTGATATTTTTTACATTTTCTTTTGATAAAGGGAGAGAAAAGTATCTCAGTCTTTTACATAATCTAGTGAAATCATCATTTTCTAGGTAAAAAGAAAAAATAAAGAGTTTTTCTAATGAACTTATCTTATAAATAAATATAATTTTATAAATTTATGAAGTAGTGGAATCTATTTTAAGAATAATGTATCTCATATATTTTGGTTCTACCTTTTATAAACTCTTTTATACTCTTTATAAATATTTTCTAATCTACTTTATGGATTTCAAAACTTATAAATTTAATTTAATTTTTTTGCTCTTTTATCAGTTCTAACACATTTTATCAAAATTATGTCAAAAATAGCAAAAATGACTTAAGGATAAATTAAATTGATATCTAATAACAACAACCTATATGATTATTTCTTGATAGGACTATTATATTTTTAATAATTCATACTATATTTATTAAGATATTAATTAAAAGTATTATTTAATATATCATTATAGTCGCATTTGGTTTATTGATATTTTTTACATTTTCTTTTGATAAAGGGAGAGAAAAGTATCTCAGTCTTTTACATAATCTAGTGAAATCATCATTTTCTAGGTAAAAAGAAAAAATAAAGAGTTTTTCTAATGAACTTATCTTATAAATAAATATAATTTTATAAATTTATGAAGTAGTGGAATCTATTTTAAGAATAATGTATCTCATATATTTTGGTTCTACCTTTTATAAACTCTTTTATACTCTTTATAAATATTTTCTAATCTACTTTATGGATTTCAAAACTTATAAATTTAATTTAATTTTTTTGCTCTTTTATCAGTTCTAACACATTTTATCAAAATTATGTCAAAAATAGCAAAAATGACTTAAGGATAAATTAAATTGATATCTAATAACAACAACCTATATGATTATTTCTTGATAGGACTATTATATTTTAAAAAGTAAAAAACCAATAAATTTTTGATCCACGTTTTAAAAACTGAAACAATCTAAAATATTTATAAAGGTTTCATGTAGAATGTTTTTGATTTGGAGTTCAATCACCTTAGCTAAATAAAATTATAATAATTTTATAAATTTATGAAGTAGTGGAATCTATTTTAAGAATAATGTATCTCATATATTTTGGTTCTACCTTTTATAAACTCTTTTATACTCTTATAAATATTTCTAATCTACTTTATGGATTTCAAAACTTATAAATTTAATTTAATTTTTTTGCACTTTTATCAGTTCTAACACATTTTATCAAAATTATGTCAAAATAGCAAAAATGACTTAAGGATAAATTAAATTGATATCTAATAACAACAACCTATATGATTATTTCTTGATAGGACTATTATATTTTTAATAATTCATACTATATTTATTAAGATATTAATGAAAAGTATGATTTAATATATCATTATAGTCGCATTTGGTTTATTGATATTTTTTACATTTCTTTTGATAAAGGAGAGAAAAGTATCTCAGTCTTTACATAATCTAGTGAAATCATCATTTTCTAGGTAAAAAGAAAAAATAAAGAGTTTTTCTAATGAACTTATCTTATAAATAAATATAATTTTATTAATATTATATTTTAAAAATTAAAATTATGTAAAGATTAATCTTGATATGCATAAAAGACATTTCAATGAAAGGACATGTCTCTTACAACAATATCATTTAAATGTGACATTTGGGACGCTTTTTAGTATCTATAAATAGAATTGAAAATAGCTATAGTTTATTAATTCATATTTCAATACAATTCCTCCTCTTTATTTTTTAATTGAAAATAGCTATGATTATGCTAGTACGAAAGATAAAATCGATTCGTGTTCGCAAGAATAAGATGGATTGAATATTGGGATTAGAATCTCGATCAATCCCATATGTAAGGATGAGTTTTTCATATTAAGACATTGATTACATGCCTTTTAAGTTCTTTCTAAACTTTATCTTTTTATTTTTATTATTTTAATATCTTATTTGTTTCTTCATCAAAATTTGCATATCATTATTTTGCTTCAATAATTCAAGATGAAATTTCAATGAATTTTGGTTAGAATTACAATAATAAATTAATATGATTAAAATTGATTAATTGTCATGTTTTCTTAATAATCAAGCATTTACCTATTTATCATCTAAATTGAGAATGGTAAGCATTTACTTCTAGTTTTGTCTAATTGTTCAATCTTTGTTGGATTAATTAGATGCATAATTTATGTGAATGAAGATTGTACTAAATTTAACATGAAAATAAGATATATTATAATTTGGGACTCAAAACCTAGTGTATCAATAAAATATTATCAGTTTATAGATATTATTTAAAAATTAAAATTATGTAAAGATAATCTTGATATGCATAAAAGACATTTCAATGAATTTTGGTTAGAATTACAATAATAAATTAATATGATTAAAATTGATTAATTGTCATGTTTTCTTAATAATCAAGCATTTACCTATTTATCATCTAAATTGAGAATGGTAAGCATTTACTTCTAGTTTTGTCTAATTGTTCAATCTTTGTTGGATTAATTAGATGCATAATTTATGTGAATGAAGATTGTACTAAATTTAACATGAAAAATAAGATATATTATAATTTGGGACTCAAAACCTAGTGTATCAATAAAAATATTATCAGTTTATAGATATTATTTAAAAATTAAAATTATGTAAAGATAATCTTGATATGCATAAAAGATATTTCAATGAAAGGACATGTCTCTTACAACAATATCATTTAAATGTGACATTTGGGACGCTTTTTAGTATCTATAAATAGAATTGAAAATAGCTATAGTTTATTAATTCATATTTCAATACAATTCCTCCTCTTTATTTTTTAATTGAAAATAGCTATAGTTTATTAATTCATATTTCAATACAATTCCTCCTCTTTATTTTTTAATTGAAAATAGCTATAGTTTATTAATTCATATTTCAATACAATTCCTCCTCTTTATTTTTTAATTGAAAATAGCTATAGTTTATTAATTCATATTTCAATACAATTCCTCCTCTTTATTTTTTAATTGAAAATAGCTATAGTTTATTAATTCATATTTCAATACAATTCCTCCTCTTTATTTTTTAATTGAAAATAGCTATAGTTTATTAATTCATATTTCAATACAATTCCTCCTCTTTATTTTTTAATTGAAAATAGCTATAGTTTATTAATTCATATTTCAATACAATTCCTCCTCTTTATTTTTTAATTGAAAATAGCTATAGTTTATTAATTCATATTTCAATACAATTCCTCCTCTTGTTTCTTTAACATACAAATTCTAAAAGAGCACGAAATTTAACGTAGATGATAGCTGTATATAACGGTGTGATGTCAAACTACCCGCTACGTAGATTGGGTAAATATAACGGAACGATTTTAGAATGTAACGCTTGGGCTGGGTGGCATCTATATAACCCGAGGGCCCACTCTGTTGCAATCACAACAACTTCTCTCCCCTCGCGCGCTCTCCTCCTCTCGGCTCTCGGCTCTCGGCTCTCGGCTCTCGGCTCTCGGCTCTCGGCTCTCGGCTCTCGGCTCTCGGCTCTCGGCTCTCGGCTCTCGGCTCTCGGCTCTCGGCTCTCGGCTCTCGGCTCTCGGCTCTCGGCTCTCGGCTCTCGGCTCTCGGCTCTCGGCTCTCGGCTCTCGGCTCTCGGCTCTCGGCTCTCGGCTCTCGGCTCTCGGCTCTCGGCTCTCGGCTCTCGGCTCTCGGCTCTCGGCTCTCGGCTCTCGGCTCTCGGCTCTCGGCTCTCGGCTCTCGGCTCTCGGCTCTCGGCTCTCGGCTCTCGGCTCTCGGCTCTCGGCTCTCGGCTCTCGGCTCTCGGCTCTCGGCTCTCGGCTCTCGGCTCTCGGCTCTCGGCTCTCGGCTCTCGGCTCTCGGCTCTCGGCTCTCGGCTCTCGGCTCTCGGCTCTCGGCTCTCGGCTCTCGGCTCTCGGCTCTCGGCTCTCGGCTCTCGGCTCTCGGCTCTCGGCTCTCGGCTCTCGGCTCTCGGCTCTCGGCTCTCGGCTCTCGGCTCTCGGCTCTCGGCTCTCGGCTCTCGGCTCTCGGCTCTCGGCTCTCGGCTCTCGGCTCTCGGCTCTCGGCTCTCGGCTCTCGGCTCTCGGCTCTCGGCTCTCGGCTCTCGGCTCTCGGCTCTCGGCTCTCGGCTCTCGGCTCTCGGCTCTCGGCTCTCGGCTCTCGGCTCTCGGCTCTCGGCTCTCGGCTCTCGGCTCTCGGCTCTCGGCTCTCGGCTCTCGGCTCTCGGCTCTCGGCTCTCGGCTCTCGGCTCTCGGCTCTCGGCTCTCGGCTCTCGGCTCTCGGCTCTCGGCTCTCGGCTCTCGGCTCTCGGCTCTCGGCTCTCGGCTCTCGGCTCTCGGCTCTCGGCTCTCGGCTCTCGGCTCTCGGCTCTCGGCTCTCGGCTCTCGGCTCTCGGCTCTCGGCTCTCGGCTCTCGGCTCTCGGCTCTCGGCTCTCGGCTCTCGGCTCTCGGCTCTCGGCTCTCGGCTCTCGGCTCTCGGCTCTCGGCTCTCGGCTCTCGGCTCTCGGCTCTCGGCTCTCGGCTCTCGGCTCTCGGCTCTCGGCTCTCGGCTCTCGGCTCTCGGCTCTCGGCTCTCGGCTCTCGGCTCTCGGCTCTCGGCTCTCGGCTCTCGGCTCTCGGCTCTCGGCTCTCGGCTCTCGGCTCTCGGCTCTCGGCTCTCGGCTCTCGGCTCTCGGCTCTCGGCTCTCGGCTCTCGGCTCTCGGCTCTCGGCTCTCGGCTCTCGGCTCTCGGCTCTCGGCTCTCGGCTCTCGGCTCTCGGCTCTCGGCTCTCGGCTCTCGGCTCTCGGCTCTCGGCTCTCGGCTCTCGGCTCTCGGCTCTCGGCTCTCGGCTCTCGGCTCTCGGCTCTCGGCTCTCGGCTCTCGGCTCTCGGCTCTCGGCTCTCGGCTCTCGGCTCTCGGCTCTCGGCTCTCGGCTCTCGGCTCTCGGCTCTCGGCTCTCGGCTCTCGGCTCTCGGCTCTCGGCTCTCGGCTCTCGGCTCTCGGCTCTCGGCTCTCGGCTCTCGGCTCTCGGCTCTCGGCTCTCGGCTCTCGGCTCTCGGCTCTCGGCTCTCGGCTCTCGGCTCTCGGCTCTCGGCTCTCGGCTCTCGGCTCTCGGCTCTCGGCTCTCGGCTCTCGGCTCTCGGCTCTCGGCTCTCGGCTCTCGGCTCTCGGCTCTCGGCTCTCGGCTCTCGGCTCTCGGCTCTCGGCTCTCGGCTCTCGGCTCTCGGCTCTCGGCTCTCGGCTCTCGGCTCTCGGCTCTCGGCTCTCGGCTCTCGGCTCTCGGCTCTCGGCTCTCGGCTCTCGGCTCTCGGCTCTCGGCTCTCGGCTCTCGGCTCTCGGCTCTCGGCTCTCGGCTCTCGGCTCTCGGCTCTCGGCTCTCGGCTCTCGGCTCTCGGCTCTCGGCTCTCGGCTCTCGGCTCTCGGCTCTCGGCTCTCGGCTCTCGGCTCTCGGCTCTCGGCTCTCGGCTCTCGGCTCTCGGCTCTCGGCTCTCGGCTCTCGGCCTTGAGGACGCAGTGTATCTCTGGGACGCTGCAAACGAGTCGACTAAGCTTCTACAACCCGCAGAAGACAGAGGACCTATCACTTGCATCCGCTGGTCGCCAGACTGTGCAGTTCTTGCTGTCGCATATGGCAATTCAGATTTAGCCCTGATTGATCCAGCAACAGGACATGTCGTGGATGGGATGGAAGATGAGAACCAGGCCCCTGTGTTGTCACTTGCGTGGAGAAGTAATTCAATCTTGACGGTCGGAAGATTTGATGGCACTGTTGTTGATTATGACTTTAGAAAGGATGACATGTTCATCTGTTTCTATAATGGGCATCGGCGTGGAGTTTGTAGTCTTAAATGGTCCGGGTTGTCAGGGCGGTATTTGGCGAGTGGAGGGCACGACAAACTAGTGCACATATGGGATGCCTGCATGCCTGTCTCACGTCACCGTCCACGTCAACGTCAATGGCTTCACAGGATCAGCAGCCACACATCCATTGTGAAGGCCGTTGACTGGTGCCCAACTCGGAGCAACCTGCTGGCTTCTGGTGGAGGTTGCAATGATCATTGCGTTAAGTTTTGGAACACCATTAATGGTGCTTGCTTGAACTCGATTGATGCTGGCTCTGAAGTTTGTGCATTGCTATGGGACAAAAACAAATCTGAATTACTGACCTCCCATGGTTCCCCGAACAATCAACTCACCTTGTGGAATTACCCATCCATGACGAGAGTGGCTGAGGTTTCCGGTCATTCATCCCGGGTTCTTTCCTTGGCTGGGAGCCCACTGGGAGGTGTAGTAGCTTCTGCAGCAGCAGATGAGACAGTCAGGTTTTGGAATATCTTTGAGACTCCCAAAATAACAAAACCTGAACTGCCCTTTGCCCGATTTAATGTCATAAGATGAAAAGGCGGATAGGTGGAAATGATTAAGATTCCAAATGGAAGACTTCTCTAGTGCTTGACATGAAGATCTGTTGTTGGTAACATTGCAATGGGAAGTTTCGTGGTGTCAAAGAGGCAGCACATTTTCATACAAGCGCATGGATTCTAGATCTTCAAATATGAGCGCAACCACCTAAGGTAAGTTAGAAGCCTTACAGCCTTTTACAGCATTTTAGTAGGCTTATTTACAACATGACTATCATTGCAGCTACGAGTCTGATTTTTGTTTCCTATTTATTGTTTATCATTTCATAGTTATCGATATGATTATTGCCCAATTGTCATAATCTAATTATGTGGTTTAAAGTGATTTCATTTTGCTTCTCTTATGTTTCTTTTTTGTAAGTTTCTATCTTTGTCTCATTTTTGTTTGAGAATTTTTGTGCAGACTATATATTTTGTTGTGTATGCTAATCATGCATAATTAGATCAAACTGATAGATGCTTATTGTTTTTTTTTTTTTTTTTTTTTGAGTTGAGATTTCTTATGATATTCAATATGGCCTTGAGTATCACATGAAGATATCACATTGCCAAAACAAACTTTGAAGATTGAACTGTGTAGCTCTATTGCCAGAACAAAGCACTTGCAATATGGCCTTGAGTATCACATGAAGATATCACATTGCCAAAACAAACTTTGAAGATTGAACTGTGTAGCTCTATTGCCAGAACAAAGCACTTGCAATATGGCCTTGAGTATCACATGAAGATATCACATTGCCAAAACAAACTTTGAAGATTGAACTGTGTAGCTCTATTGCCAGAACAAAGCACTTGCAATATGGCCTTGAGTATCACATGAAGATATCACATTGCATATCTAGAAGTGTGTTTGACAATCGTGAGATCTATGCATTATAAGAGGTAATTGCCTATGGCCTTATGTTTCTATTTTTCTTTCCGACTATAGGTTTCCTATGATATAAGTTGAACTTCAGAATTTTATATTCTTTTAGGACCATTAAGAAACTTTGAAGATTGAACTGTGTAGCTCTATTGCCAGAACAAAGCACTTGCAATATGGCCTTGAGTATCACATGAAGATATCACATTGCCAAAACAAACTTTGAAGATTGAACTGTGTAGCTCTATTGCCAGAACAAAGCACTTGCAATATGGCCTTGAGTATCACATGAAGATATCACATTGCCAAAACAAACTTTGAAGATTGAACTGTGTAGCTCTATTGCCAGAACAAAGCACTTGCAATATGGCCTTGAGTATCACATGAAGATATCACATTGCCAAAACAAACTTTGAAGATTGAACTGTGTAGCTCTATTGCCAGAACAAAGCACTTGCAATATGGCCTTGAGTATCACATGAAGACATCACATTGCATATCTAGAAGTGTGTTTGACAATCGTGAGATCTATGCATTATAAGAGGTAATTGCCTATGGCCTTATGTTTCTATTTTTCTTTCCGACTATAGGTTTCCTATGATATAAGTTGAACTTCAGAATTTTATATTCTTTTAGGACCATTAAGAAACTTTGAAGATTGAACTGTGTAGCTCTATTGCCAGAACAAAGCACTTGCAATATGGCCTTGAGTATCACATGAAGATATCACATTGCCAAAACAAACTTTGAAGATTGAACTGTGTAGCTCTATTGCCAGAACAAAGCACTTGCAATATGGCCTTGAGTATCACATGAAGATATCACATTGCCAAAACAAACTTTGAAGATTGAACTGTGTAGCTCTATTGCCAGAACAAAGCACTTG
>PYDT01000123.1:55000-85000 GCA_004837865.1 Musa balbisiana
TTTTTGTTGAATATTTTGGTTACTCCTTTACTAGAAAGTATCTATGGTGGTTTCTCAAATTTTATCATTGAAAAGTCTAGTGCTCTAATTAATTCTCTTTCTTGTCTAACTTCTGGCCTGCCCCTTAACATTCTGTAATCTTTTTATCAAATTAGTTATAATTACTAACAAAGAATTGTGACTTCTATTAGTCTTTCTGTTATGTAAGAAAGAAAAAAAGAGATCTTATCAAATTCTGGATTGCATTCTAGATATTGCTCTTCTATTACAGATCATTCATCAATAATATTTTTAGACACATTTTGATTCCTTTAGACTTTGTTTTTTCTCCTTTATTTGTGTGTTTTCCACTTTGCACTATTCGGACTATATATTCTGTAGCTGATATTTAACTAATCGTTTCATCATTTTAAAACTGACAATTTATCATTTTTTTTTGTTGAATATTTTGGTTACATTCCTTATCTAGAAATATCTATGGTGGTTTCTCAAATTTTATCATTGAAAAGTCTAGTGCCTAATTAATTCTCTTTCTTGTCTAACTTCTGGCCTGCCCCTTAACATTCTGTAATCTTTTTATCAAATTAGTTATAATTACTAACAAAGAATTGTGACTTCTATTAGTCTTTCTGTTATGTAAGAAAGAAAAAAAGAGATCTTATCAAATTCTGGATTGCATTCTAGATATTGCTCTTCTATTACAGATCATTCATCAATAATATTTTTAGACACATTTTGATTCCTTTAGACTTTGTTTTTTCTCCTTTATTTGTGTGTTTTCCACTTTGCACTATTCGGACTATATATTCTGTAGCTGATATTTAACTAATCGTTTCATCATTTTAAAACTGACAATTTATCATATTAAGAATATAGGTTTTCCTACCTTGTTGGATTTGCATGTAAAGGTACTGAACATAATACCTTCACTGTTGATGAGTCACTTAAAGACTTCACACGATTAGCTGTTGTACTTTCAGTTGTTGGCTCCACTTCTCAAAATTATGTTTTTTTTTTTTTTTTTTTTTTTTTTTTTTTTTTTTTTTTTTTTTTTTTTTTTTTTTTTTTTTTTTTTTTCATTCAGGGACAAAGAGACTTAGAGCATTGATGTTTCACTTACTGGAATTTGAGAATCAGGTTCAAGTATCCTTTTTTTGTTGAATATTTTGGTTACTCCTTTACTAGAAAGTATCTATGGTGGTTTCTCAAATTTTATCATTGAAAAGTCTAGTGCTCTAATTAATTCTCTTTCTTGTCTAACTTCTGGCCTGCCCCTTAACATTCTGTAATCTTTTTATCAAATTAGTTATAATTACTAACAAAGAATTGTGACTTCTATTAGTCTTTCTGTTATGTAAGAAAGAAAAAAAGAGATCTTATCAAATTCTGGATTGCATTCTAGATATTGCTCTTCTATTACAGATCATTCATCAATAATATTTTTAGACACATTTTGATTCCTTTAGACTTTGTTTTTTCTCCTTTATTTGTGTGTTTTCCACTTTGCACTATTCGGACTATATATTCTGTAGCTGATATTTAACTAATCGTTTCATCATTTTAAAACTGACAATTTATCATATTAAGAATATAGGTTTTCCTACCTTGTTGGATTTGCATGTAAAGGTACTGAACATAATACCTTCACTGTTGATGAGTCACTTAAAGACTTCACACGATTAGCTGTTGTACTTTCAGTTGTTGGCTCCACTTCTCAAAATTATGTTTTTTTCCCCACATTTGAACATGAGGCAGCAAATAGTTTCCTCATTGCTCTAAGTATGCATTTCTAGATGTCTAGAATCTAGGAGTATATTATTGCTTTGGCTGTCATGAATATAGAAATTCAGAAAATAGATCTTTTTCAACTGTTCTGTAGTCCATTCTCTAATCTTATATAGGAAATATTTTATTGATGTCAGTCATCTAGTTTTACGTGACATGCCATATTTAGTAATTTGTGCATCTCTGTGTATTTGCCTCATTCAAGATTCTGTGTATTTGCCTCATTCAAGATTCAGATTGTTCATTGTACCAATAACAATAAGAAGTGAAGACATCATGGGTAGCTGCTATCATTTTCTAAAACGCTGTATGATTGTTTATAACCATTGGGTGTCATACAATTTCAACAGTGGTGATTTAGATTTATTTACTCTCAAGTGTTGGTGCTATCAGTTTCTTTGGTTATGTTAATGTTGCTCTGGGAACTAGGTCAGAAATTTTTTTAAAAAAAATTAAAAAGAATCTCAAGAAGTGAGAAATCATGAAGACAAATGTCCATCTTTAAATATTTTTATGATTTTAAATAGAATATTAAATGCAAAGCTACCTATCTTGTGATCTTAGAGTTCTCTCTTGGTGATTGTTATTTGTCATAGCTTGATAAGGATTAGTGACCAGATGACACTCACTTAATATGGGTTGTTTCCCTTTTTTTTTTTTTTTTTCAAAATTTGCTATCAAGTAGATGCTAATACAGACAAATTCCAACAATTTATGACCTCTCCTCGACCTGGAGGTGTTAATGTTGGTGTTTGTCTTGATAAATTTGGGACTCAATTGTTGATTGTTTCAGTTTGGTCATTTCTCAGATGATGACGATTGCAATATGTGGATACGGAATTATGGGACAGTGTCACTTGGTAGAATGTCTTTTCTTTAACTATTATCTCTTATGTTGTCTAGATTCAACTTCCAATAGCATTTTGTAGTGCTTGTGATCAAGATTTTAGTTATGCTCATTGATCCGAAGTTTTTGTTTAGGCTCACTTATCCAAATTGAGAGATTTACATGGGCTCTTGATGTTGTGCCCTTGATGTTGGAACTATAAATTTTTATGATTTTAAATAGAATATTAAATGCAAAGCTACCTATCTTGTGATCTTAGAGTTCTCTCTTGGTGATTGTTATTTGTCATAGCTTGATAAGGATTAGTGACCAGATGACACTCACTTAATATGGGTTGTTTCCCTTTTTTTTTTTTTTTTTTTTTTTTTTTTTTTTTTTTTTTTTTTTTTTTTTTTTTTTTTTTTTTTTTTTTTTTCAAAATTTGCTATCAAGTAGATGCTAATACAGACAAATTCCAACAATTTATGACCTCTCCTCGACCTGGAGGTGTTAATGTTGGTGTTTGTCTTGATAAATTTGGGACTCAATTGTTGATTGTTTCAGTTTGGTCATTTCTCAGATGATGACGATTGCAATATGTGGATACGGAATTATGGGACAGTGTCACTTGGTAGAATGTCTTTTCTTTAACTATTATCTCTTATGTTGTCTAGATTCAACTTCCAATAGCATTTTGTAGTGCTTGTGATCAAGATTTTAGTTATGCTCATTGATCCGAAGTTTTTGTTTAGGCTCACTTATCCAAATTGAGAGATTTACATGGGCTCTTGATGTTGTGCCCTTGATGTTGGAACTATAAATTTTTATGATGTGTTGTCAGCAATAAGTTCTTATGCATTTGTGATGCAATTATTACTATAGTTAATAAGGTTTTATAATGTGGTATTTTATATTGCTTTATACTTTAGCTAAATTGACTTTACTCATAACTCAAAGAACATCCTTATGTAATTTTTACACTCTTTTTTGCTTATCATGGTATTACTTCTCTAAAATAATTAATTTGTAATTCTATGTTGGTAAATGCACAATGTGAAATATTAAGTGCAAATAAAATCTCACTCAAATTGAAATGACTAGCAAAGCAATTTATAAAGGTATCGTACAAAGCTACTTGTTAATTGGAATATATTTGTGCAGCATTCAACTGATATTTCAGCAAAATATGCTTCTTAATCAAGTTAAAACACATGAACTTATCCATACATTTTAAAGGTCACACTCAATCAATTATGTTTCGATATGATAATTCGAAACTTTTATTTTTAGTCTCCATAGGTTGAGCCATCGTAGAAACACTAAATTTAGGTATAAAAGTAGATGCATAACTGAATCATGACACCTCTAGCTCATATCAGAGTCTTTTTTATCACTAAATAGGAAACTAGCAGCTTAGTTTTGATGAACATATTCTAATGTTTATAAAGTAAACTGTCATGCCTTTTAATTGTTTATGTTGTTATTCTTCTTTTATTTTTCATGTAATATGGTATCAAAACTTAAGTTCTGACCCCTATGCTCATCCCTCTTGGACTCATATGCTATGTTTGTATGTAGTTGTTTTTGCTTTTCATGTACTTTCCAAGAATGAATTTAATATTGGTTTCAATTTTCCCTATTGAACTTATATGATATGTAGTGATATAATATAGAAATACAAAATTTATTAGTTGAAATATTTTGGAATGTACAATATATTAATTAATGCTAGCAAATGATCGGAATGGTATTGTCAAATTGACTTTGTTAGAACGTCAATCCTTGTTGTCAATATACCGTACCAACTCAAGTAGAACATCAATATCATTAAATCGAGGTTTCTTTTCTCCACGTGCCAAAAAGGGTGATGAGGCAATCGGAGTTTTTTTTCACTTGTATATATATATGTATACATATATATGTATACATATATATGTATACATATATATGTATACATATATATGTATACATATATATGTATACATATATATGTATACATATATATGTATACATATATATGTATACATATATATGTATACATATATATGTATACATATATATGTATACATATATATGTATACATATATATGTATACATATATATGTATACATATATATGTATACATATATATGTATACATATATATGTATACATATATATGTATACATATATATGTATACATATATATGTATACATATATATGTATACATATATATGTATACATATATATGTATACATATATATGTATACATATATATGTATACATATATATGTATACATATATATGTATACATATATATGTATACATATATATGTATACATATATATGTATACATATATATGTATACATATATATGTATACATATATATGTATACATATATATGTATACATATATATGTATACATATATATGTATACATATATATGTATACATATATATGTATACATATATATGTATACATATATATGTATACATATATATGTATACATATATATGTATACATATATATGTATACATATATATGTATACATATATATGTATACATATATATGTATACATATATATGTATACATATATATGTATACATATATATGTATACATATATATGTATACATATATATGTATACATATATATGTATACATATATATGTATACATATATATGTATACATATATATGTATACATATATATGTATACATATATATGTATACATATATATGTATACATATATATGTATACATATATATGTATACATATATATGTATACATATATATGTATACATATATATGTATACATATATATGTATACATATATATGTATACATATATATGTATACATATATATGTATACATATATATGTATACATATATATGTATACATATATATGTATACATATATATGTATACATATATATGTATACATATATATGTATACATATATATGTATACATATATATGTATACATATATATGTATACATATATATGTATACATATATATGTATACATATATATGTATACATATATATGTATACATATATATGTATACATATATATGTATACATATATATGTATACATATATATGTATACATATATATGTATACATATATATGTATACATATATATGTATACATATATATGTATACATATATATGTATACATATATATGTATACATATATATGTATACATATATATGTATACATATATATGTATACATATATATGTATACATATATATGTATACATATATATGTATACATATATATGTATACATATATATGTATACATATATATGTATACATATATATGTATACATATATATGTATACATATATATGTATACATATATATGTATACATATATATGTATACATATATATGTATACATATATATGTATACATATATATGTATACATATATATGTATACATATATATGTATACATATATATGTATACATATATATGTATACATATATATGTATACATATATATGTATACATATATATGTATACATATATATGTATACATATATATGTATACATATATATGTATACATATATATGTATACATATATATGTATACATATATATGTATACATATATATGTATACATATATATGTATACATATATATGTATACATATATATGTATACATATATATGTATACATATATATGTATACATATATATGTATACATATATATGTATACATATATATGTATACATATATATGTATACATATATATGTATACATATATATGTATACATATATATGTATACATATATATGTATACATATATATGTATACATATATATGTATACATATATATGTATACATATATATGTATACATATATATGTATACATATATATGTATACATATATATGTATACATATATATGTATACATATATATGTATACATATATATGTATACATATATATGTATACATATATATGTATACATATATATGTATACATATATATGTATACATATATATGTATACATATATATGTATACATATATATGTATACATATATATGTATACATATATATGTATACATATATATGTATACATATATATGTATACATATATATGTATACATATATATGTATACATATATATGTATACATATATATGTATACATATATATGTATACATATATATGTATACATATATATGTATACATATATATGTATACATATATATGTATACATATATATGTATACATATATATGTATACATATATATGTATACATATATATGTATACATATATATGTATACATATATATGTATACATATATATGTATACATATATATGTATACATATATATGTATAATTGTAGTTTATGTCAACTAATCTAGAGAAAAAGTAAGCAAATAATGGGTTGGACAGATAGCTTTACATTTATGATTTCAGTTTAAAAATTCTACATATTCTGCAAAACTCTTAGGATATGCTGAAATAAAAGTTGCACTTGGATCACACACAACAAAAAGTATATAATCTAATGCCTTGATGGTGTGACAAACATTTGAACATTTTTTTTATATTACACTATGTCTCTTTAACTCAAGTCCTTCATATGATCTATTTAATTTTCTTTTTTTATATAAATTATTATCTGAAACAGTCTTCCAGTCTCCCCATATTTCTTAATTTTAATTTTTTTTTATTTTAGTACACTTGTTAATGGAGCTATCTCTTGATCTTCTAAGGTGTTCCCTCATTAATATATTAGGACAAGCTACCGAGTTGATATATGGATCTGAAAATTGAACAAAAGTTGCACAAAGATTGCAACTTTCCTGAAATAAATAAGATAAATATTTATATAGTTGAGTTTCTTTAGCAAAAATGGAGTACCAATAGACCAGGTTAATGAAAAATGTTCTCATCTTGAACGTTAGGTAGGAGGCAAGGTTAGGATGGACAAATTTATCTTATATAAGTATGTGTTAGACATAAATAAATTTTTGCTTAGTTGTAAACAAAGATGAAACATGTTCAATCTGTTATTATGTTAATGTGAATGCCTTAATGGAGAACTTTATTTTCTCTAGGATTTTCTGCATTGGAAATCGTTGTGTCATAGGTTAGTGATATGTTCAGAGATGGCTATGCTTAATTTTCCCCCACCAAAATCATAGCCATAGAGAAAACAAACTTTCTTATGTTTTTATGTATTGGCAAAAAATGTTTCCCATTGTTAGGTTTAAAAAAGCGAGTAGTGCCATGATTCAAAGGCCTCTTTGTTGTCTAATTAGACAGAAGTATACTTATTTTTCGGATCTACAATTGTCACTTTTAAATTCTTGCTAGGTGTTTCAATTTTTATCTTTCTCAACGAAAATTAGTTTCTTTACTTGATTTCTTGTTATGAGTACCAATGTTTTTAACACCGCCAATGTCGGTCCCAAGCTCGAATGAAAAAGGTGGAGGGTTGCTTAAGGCCATAAAAAGCCAGTGTTGAAAACATGTTAGTACTCATAAGCATGATCCTAACTGTTTCATGGTAAGATTAATCCGTCATAATAAATTGATGCAACATATATTAACCTCTCCAGTTATTATGAGAAATAGAGTTTTCTGTTCCTAATTTTGACATTTAAAGTGTCATTCAATTTTTTAAATCAATGTCTATAATACCGAATGATACTGCTCGTACCGGGTGGTACATACCGGTTTGTCAGCAGATCGGTATACGGACCGTCGGCTACCAAGCGATATCATCGATTGAGGCATTATTGTCATTGAATGAGGTGTTATTATTAATGGTGACCGGAGGGAGAAGAAAGAAAAGAGAGAAGGTGAAGAAAGAAATAGAAAAATAAAGGGAGAACTTGGATATCACTTGGATAACAATGTCATCATCATCTTCTTCTTGTGCGGGCTATCTGTCTTCATTCTTATCATCTCGTGTTTGTTGGTTTCATACCAAGTTTAATTATGAATAGACAACTTACATTTTGGCTTTCTAAGTAAGCATTTATTTTTCAATCTTTAGGCAAAAGCAACATGTGTATTGATTGATTTATGCTTTTGACCATTATCACCATGGATATATACAATTACTGCAAAGGTTTCATCTTTTCCCATAATAAGTCTATATATTAAGTCAACAACTTGTATTTTTGTAATTGCATTGACCCTTTTACAGGTTGATCTTGCAATTGAACTTCCGAAGGACCTCTTGGTGTTATTTAAGTAATTTTATCATTCTTCTTGTTTTTATTATTGTTATGAAGGCTTAATTCTTTATTATAATGAATGCTCGTTTGGTTGGATGGTTGGTTATAAAGTCATGGATACAAGGAAGGTATGCAATATCGTACCGTATCGGTGTTTCGAGGTTGGCTCGGTACGGTATGGTACCGTGTACCGAGTAGTACACTAGGGCATACCGAGGAGTACACCAGGGCATACCGAGCGGTACACCTAATTTTAAATATTTCTCTCTCTATGGTAGCGAGCGATCCGTGTACCGGTATACCGTTGGATCGGTATGTACCGCCCGTACCGGGCAGTACGATTCAAAATTATATAACATGGACACAAGTGTAGGATATTAATATGATGGATATGGGCATGTATCAATGTATAATGTTCACTATTTAATGTGACAAAATTTGGTATTTATTTAATATTAGAATAGGTAGATGTATATAAATCATGATTCATCATAATTATCCTATTCATCATGAAAAATATATAAACAATGTTTGGTGAATTATCTAACATAAGCAATTAAAACTATCTATGTTTGATGAGTACTTGGTCATTTCTTGGTGCACCTTTTTGTAGTCAATACATTGTGATTTATTGTAGATGATCAAATTATTAATAACTAATTTTCTCTTGAAATAATCCTTTCATTTTGAGAAAAATGTTATTTGATTTGAACATTATAGTACTAGCATAACAAAGACTTTGAAGCAAGGTCTACCATACCGAATTGTACTGCCTGGTACGGGCAGTACGTATCGGTCTGATAGGCTACTAGTATGCGGACCATCCGCTACCGGGCGGTACATTCAAAAAAACCCTGTATCGGATGATACGGGGTAATATCGGGCGGTAACGATCGAAATTTCGACCATTACCGCTCGGCACAACTCGGTAATGGTCGATTTCGACCGTTACCGCCCAGTACCACTCAATAACGGTCGAAATCGATCGTTGGAGCCCTTTCTCCTTCTATTTCAGCCATTCTTCTCTCTCCTATGAAAACTTGTAAGGGTTGTCTCCTAAGCCCGTCAAAAGGAGGAAAGTTGTAAAATGGTGGTTAGCCTTCGCCTATTGAAGGAAGGCCTCTAGTGGACGTCGGTGACCTCGTCGGAGGAGGAAGCCAAAAGTGGATATAGGTCAAGATTAACCAAACCACTCTAAATCTTGGTTTGCATTTACATTCTGCTCTTTATCTTAATTGTAAACTACCTCTGTTGCTTTACATCAATTATACTTCCGTTTTGATCTAAGTTAAAGTTCTTTCCGAAACGGTTTTCATCAAAAATAGATTTCATCTTACGAAAGTCGTTTACCGACGAAAGTTTTCCGCTGCTCTAATTCACTCCCCCCCTCTTAGTGCTCTTGATCCTAACAATTGGTATCACAGCGGGTTCACTCTCAGTTGGATTAAAACCCAAGAGAGATGGCATATGCCGGAAACCAAGAGAGTCACTCTATTACACGTCCACCCATGTTCAATGGGACGGATTATACCTATTGGAAGACCCGAATGAGGATCTTCCTTATTTCCATGGATTTTGAACTTTGGAATATTATTGAAAATGGATTTTCAAAGTTTTCTTTTCTAATGATCAATTGGAATGAATTGGAGAAGAAGACTTTCGCTCTTAATGCAAAGGCTATGAATGCCTTATTTTGTGCACTTGATAAAAACGAGTTCAATCATGTTTCGATTTGTGAAACTGCATTTGATATTTGGCATACACTTGAAGTGACTCACGAAGGCACGAGTAGAGTGAAAGAGTAAAAAATCAATCTTTTAATACATTCTTTTGAACTTTTTCAGATGAAACCGAGCGAGACCATAAGTGACATGTACACCCGTTTTACGGATGTCGTCAATGGTCTAAAAGGACTTGGCAAAAGTTTTTCGGATTTTGAGCTCGTTAATAAAATTCTAAGATCTCTTCCAAAGAGTTAGAACCCTAAAGTCACTGCTATTCAAGAGGCTAAAGATTTAAACAACTTCCCTCTTGAAGAATTAATCGGGTCATTAATGACTTACGAAATGACTTGCAAAGCTCATGAAGAGCATGAGGACACCCTTCCAAAGAACAGGAAGGATATGACACTTAGAACTCAAGAAGACCACTTGAGAGAAAACTCAAGTGATGAGGACTTTGACGATGACTTGACACTTTTAACAAGCAAATTTAAAAAATTTATTAAAAGAAATAAATTTAAAAATGATACTAAAAATAAATTTGAACCCAAAAAGGATCAAGTTATTTGCTACGAATGTAAGAAGCTGGGACACTATAAAAGTGAATATCCCCAAGCCAAGAAGAGAACACCAAAGAAGAAGGCGCTCAAAGCAACATGAGATGACTCAAGCGAATCCGAAGAAGATGAGTCCAACACGAGCAAGTTGCTCATTATGCACTCATGGCCATTCGAGAGGAGGTATCAAATTTAATTGATGCAGATTTATCATTTGATGAATTATTAAATGGTTTTCATGATTTATTTGATGAATGCAAAATAATTAGTAGAAAATATAAATTATTAAAAAAGAAGCATGATATTCTTGTTAGTAATTTTGATAAATTAAAAATTAAACATAATGATAGTTTAGTTCCATGTACGAAATGCCATGATTTAGAAATTCTCCAAAAGGAGAACTTGCTACTCAAGGACACTTTGAAGAAATTTAAGGTTGGTAGCAAGTCTTTGAATATGATTCTTACAAATAAGGGTCACGTTCCTAAAAGAGGTGGAATCGGATTTGTGAGAAGCTCTCACCAAAATCCAACCACTTTCATTAAAGGCCCTATCTTGCATGTTTCGCACCAAAACAAATGCAACTTTTGTTACAAACATGGACATAGAACTTATCATTATCCATTCAAGAAGATTAGTCCTAACAAATTGATTTGGGTTCCTAAAGGAACCATAATAAATTTCATGTAATATGATAAACAATTTAGATCGATTTTTGAGGCACCCAAGATTAAATGGGTACCTAAAAATCATTCTTTTTTGTAAAAACATATATCATCACAAGCTAGAAGCAAGATATGACATCTTGCTTTTTGGGTGCTCGATGTTTATGACCCAAGATCCAAAATAACTCATCAACGCTCTCTAGCTAAAAAGAGAAAAAAAAAGAGGATTAGTAAAATTGAAACTATCAAATGATACCCATATTAATGATGGAATCTTGTGTGATAAACATTTATGTTTGATCCCTCAAAATTTTGAAACGTGTAAACTCTTATGCATAAATTCCCCTTCACCTATCCTCCGGATTTCCAATTTATCGGATACACTCCTCCCTAAATTTTTTTCGAATCCAATTATATCTTACATGATCATGAACTTACGTCATGCAAGCCAAGTTTGCATACGAATTCTTAGTATGATATAAATCATGAAGTAGCGAGGTTTACAAGCTTGCATGATAAGTCATGAACATGTTGAAAACTCTATATGACATGTGAAGTGGAGTATGCACTTCACAAGATCTATCATTAAACGTACAAAATCTCTCATCTTGTGATAGAAATTTTTACACAATTATGTAATTAAGGTTGATTGCTCCACAAATAAAAACTCTCTTCAAATTGAAAACACACACCACATCAACCTACACAGCCCTGAAAAGCAGTGCTCACGCCTGTAGGCAGTGGCACCGCCAGCTAGCGATAGCACCACTGGCTGTCACTGGTGGCAGGCGGTTGCATCGCTCGCAACTTGCCCCCTTTTAAACCCGAGCTAGGGCTGGCGGTAGAATCGACCCCAACTCATTCTTTTCTCCTCCTTGCAGCGCTAAACTCTCCTCCAACTCCATTCCTCCTCTTTAGCTGCCCAAAACGGCCTATTTCCTGTAAGATCAAGAATCAATCCTATTTCCTCTTGAAGATCTCAATTAAGGTAATCTCTAAAAACCTTTGATTTCTCTTTTGTTTGATCTGCTCGTGCTCATTGTTTATCTTCCTAAATAGTAGTATTTATGGGTTCTAGAATATCCTCTAGAGACAAAGGGAAGAGGAGATTAGAAGAAAACTTTGATTTCACACTTTTTGATTCAAATCTATATGTCCAAAAATTTACTTTGATAGAATTTAGATATATTCATAAGGGAAAATATGTTGACTTAGATGAACCAAGTGACTTAGAACCTATTCAATGGTTTACAAATCTAAACCTACTTCCAATCCTACAAATAAGTAAACCAATCTACCCTGGACTTGTTAGGTTGTTTTATAACAATCTACACGTAGATGAAGAAGAAAGGATGTCTACCTATCTTTTAGGACATCATGTATTCATTATGGATAGATCTATTTGCGACATAATAGGCATGCCGGCGAAAGAAGGATGTTGTTATTTTAGAGGACAATGGGACGATGAAAACAATTGGGACCACTTATATTGATACCTTAGGAACAATTTTTGGCAATCCAACTTAATGGTACTTCTTAAAAGTTGTGAACATCTATTACCATTAAACACCAAAAGACTTCATCACATCCTAATTAGCATCATTCTCCCTAAACAATACCATCATGATGAAGTGAGTCAAATGGAACTATGAACCATGTACTGGATTATGAAAGGATATAACAACTGTTTGGTTACCTTATCCAATAAACATGATAGAAATATCAAAAAGGGACATGATGCTTCCATATGGTGGCATAATCACTAGAATGCTTAATACCTACGATATTGCAATACCACCCGACGAAGAGATTATAAAAGTAGATAGATTTAGCATCATAAATAAAAATCTACTTCATCGAATGAGATGTATATTTAGAAATGATATCTGGTTTAGAATGCCTAGAAGAACCGATCCCCCTCAACCTGAACCAGAACCAGAAACGCCAATCTTTAGGAGTAATCAATCTCCTTCAACTGGTCCCTTTGAGAAATCACATCCATTTGAGTAAGTTCCTTCATCATCTATCGAAGAAATAGGGATTCGGATGGATCGCTTTGAACAAAGACAAGATCGGCTTGAACATCGCCAAGATCAAATCCTATCTGAGCCACAGTAGATTCATTGACAGTTCGACACTCTATTTAGGCATTTTAATTTTCCACCACTGAATGAGCATATGTATGTCTTTAGAAAAGGTGGACACAGTTCCTTCTTGTCATGTTGTAAACTATGTTGTTGTAAACTCCTTATGCTACTCACCTTGATCACAATGCCACTTGCTTTGATGATTGCAAATCCTTGATGTGTTTTATTATTGGTATCTATGACTTGATCTATCATTTGGTGAGCATTTATAGAGTTAGGAATATTAATGTTGATTGACCTCGTTTTCAGATTTTCACTTAAATTTCATGCTGAAAATTTTATACCAATTTGACATGATTGTGTGCTTCAATAACATGTTGCTTTAATGTTGGAAATTTTGTGTCCTGATGCTAAAGTTTCTATGATGATGAACATGTTTTACCTTCATGATTGTGATTGAAAAGGTATGATAAACATTGTCCGAATGCATGATTTCTCTTCCGGACTTAATGCATTTCTTGAATGGAGCTTTCATGAGCCTATGTCATATCAAGTTTGTTTCGTATCAATGCTCCATTATTTTTGACATATGGAATTAATTAACAAATGCATCTCTCATGGATTATCTTTTGAATTTTAATCGAGAAATGGATTTGATGTAATGATTCTTTCACATGAATTCCTTCTTGATGAAGGAAGATTTCTTTTTGAGATGAAACTTGCAAGGATTTAATTTCACATGTATATCTTGATCTTTGTAAAAATGAAGCATGTTTTAATCTCTTATCGTTTTTAACTTCATTCAAAATTAGTTCACAATGGCTTTTCTCCTTCATGCAAAACATTAATGACAAAGGAAGAAGTAATGAATGCTATCTCCTTAATGAACAGTTGAATGATACGTCATGATTGCTTGAAAAATAATTTGTATGAATAGTATCTTACCACTTATTGTTGAAAAATGACATGAATCTTTACCATACTTATTACTATGCTTGAAATACGCTTGAATTGTTCTCCTTTTTAGTTGATGACAAAGGGGGAGAAATATGTGGTAATTGATGATAGAATGAATTGCCATACACTTGAAATATTTGCATTAATGATAAGATATCTAGAGCTTACATTGTAATTTTACAAATTAATATCTTACCATATGATGAATTGTTATGATTGCCATATTTGCATTATGTTAAGATATCTAGGGCTCAATTTGTAATTTTATAAATTAATATCTTACCATATGATGAATTGTTATGATTGCCATATTTGCATTATGTTAAGATATCTAGGGCTCAATTTGTAATTTTATAAATTAATATCTTACCATATGATGAATTGTTATGATTGCCATATTTGCATTATGTTAAGATATCTAGGGCTCAATTTGTAATTTTATAAATTAATATCTTACCATATGATGAATTGTTATGATTGCCATATTTGCATTATGTTAAGATATCTAGGGCTCAATTTGTAATTTTATAAATTAATATCTTACCATATGATGAATTGTTATGATTGCCATATTTGCATTATGTTAAGATATCTAGGGCTCAATTTGTAATTTTATAAATTAATATCTTACCATATGATGAATTGTTATGATTGCCATATTTGCATTATGTTAAGATATCTAGGGCTCAATTTGTAATTTTATAAATTAATATCTTACCATATGATGAATTGTTATGATTGCCATATTTGCATTATGTTAAGATATCTAGGGCTCAATTTGTAATTTTATAAATTAATATCTTACCATATGATGAATTGTTATGATTGCCATATTTGCATTATGTTAAGATATCTAGGGCTCAATTTGTAATTTTATAAATTAATATCTTACCATATGATGAATTGTTATGATTGCCATATTTGCATTATGTTAAGATATCTAGGGCTCAATTTGTAATTTTATAAATTAATATCTTACCATATGATGAATTGTTATGATTGCCATATTTGCATTATGTTAAGATATCTAGGGCTCAATTTGTAATTTTATAAATTAATATCTTACCATATGATGAATTGTTATGATTGCCATATTTGCATTATGTTAAGATATCTAGGGCTCAATTTGTAATTTTATAAATTAATATCTTACCATATGATGAATTGTTATGATTGCCATATTTGCATTATGTTAAGATATCTAGGGCTCAATTTGTAATTTTATAAATTAATATCTTACCATATGATGAATTGTTATGATTGCTATCATTCACATATAAGACTTGAAAATGGATGTCTTGCCTTAACATCATTTTCAGAAAGATACATCATTATAGGAATCATGATGGGGGTATTGATAAGTTTAAATAAACTTAACTTATCAATATGTCTCTTGAATTCAAAGGCTTTGAATTTAAGAATGACTTATCAAGTATGGCATATAGTGTATCAATACACTATGTCATGGTATCAATTTCATGATTGGGTCCAACAAACGTATCATATTGATATGCAGATGTATTAGATCAAGAACCCCGATCCACCACTCGTGGAGGCCCGTCGTTCGTTTTGATGGTAGAATCAACAATCAGGTATATCTACATATGTGATTATTTAATTCATTTGAATTTTAGAGTTTATATTGTAACAAAATAGTCTAACAATTCAATTGATTTTTCTGTAGATATTTCAATCTATAACGGGGCTGAAATACGAACCTCGAACAAGACTACCTTAAAGCCCTAAAAAGATATGTGATACTATTCTTACCTAATTTACACTGATTTTGCTAAACTTATACTATTACTATATTTATTTGTAACTTAAAAACCCCATCCTAACTTTTTTTTTAATTTTCAAGTATTTTTGGAGGGTAAAATTTGTGAAATTAGGTGTACGGCTCAGTACACCGTACCGTACCATACCGAGCCCAGGTCGAAACGTCGGTATGGTACGGTAAGGCGAAACTTGCTTTGAAGTTCAAAAGCAATTTGTTCTGCTGTGGTATAATTGAATAGTCTTTAAAAAAATAAAATATAAACATTTTGTTGGGGATCATATCTTCTTTGTATTATGTATAAATATTGTTTGGTATGACATTTCCGCTTTTTGTTCTTTTAAAGTACTAACACTTTTTCTATTATGTTAGGAAATGAAAAAGTTTTTTACTTCCACTGAATTTGAAAACTACTTTTCAGTCAATTTTGTTAACATCTGATGGCCTTGCTAGAGTATCATTTAATGGTCCTATAATTGTTCCCACCCTCAATTTTTTTCTATAATTTATCAATTGTTAAAGTTATGATTATTAATGTCCTTCTATAAAACTAAGAAAAACTAAAAGTGAAATCAATATTTTTCTAAGCTAAAAAATAGAATTAATGCCAAATTGGCTATTGAATTGGATCATAGAGTAAAAAAAAAGAAGAAAAACTATAAAAGGGTGGTTGGCCTTCGCCTATTGAAGGAAGGCCTCTAGTGGACATCAGTGACCTCATCGGAGGAGGAAGCCAAAAGTGGATGTAGGTCAAGATTGATCGAACCACTCTAAATCTCGGTTTGCATTTACATTCTTCTCTTTATCTTAACTGCAAACTGCCTCTATTACTGTACATCAACTATACTTCTGTTTTGATCTTAAGTTAAAGTTCTTTTCGAAATGGTTTTCATTGAAAACATATTTCATCTTACAAAAGTCGTTTTAACCGACGAAAGTTTTCCGCTGCATTAATTCACCCCCCCCCCCCCCCCCTCTTAGTGCTCTTGATTCTAACAAAATTTAGATCATGGAACTCGACAAGGTACTGGTCAAGTTTTGAGCGGAAGGGTAAGGCAGTGGATGAATATGAACAAATGCGACAGAGCATACATGATATAGACACAGAAAGAGGCTCATCGTATTCACAGCCATCGTATTATGGAGAATCGTACGGGCAACAACAGTATGGTTATAGTTGGTCATCCTTCTTTGAACAACAGTATGGTTATAGTTGGTCATCCTTCTTTGAACAACAGTATGGTTATAGTTGGTCATCCTTCTTTGAACAACAGTATGGTTATAGTTGGTCATCCTTCTTTGAACAACAGTATGGTTATAGTTGGTCATCCTTCTTTGAACAACAGTATGGTTATAGTTGGTCATCCTTCTTTGAACAACAGTATGGTTATAGTTGGTCATCCTTCTTTGAACAACAGTATGGTTATAGTTGGTCATCCTTCTTTGAACAACAGTATGGTTATAGTTGGTCATCCTTCTTTGAACAACAGTATGGTTATAGTTGGTCATCCTTCTTTGAACAACAGTATGGTTATAGTTGGTCATCCTTCTTTGAACAACAGTATGGTTATAGTTGGTCATCCTTCTTTGAACAACAGTATGGTTATAGTTGGTCATCCTTCTTTGAACAACAGTATGGTTATAGTTGGTCATCCTTCTTTGAACAACAGTATGGTTATAGTTGGTCATCCTTCTTTGAACAACAGTATGGTTATAGTTGGTCATCCTTCTTTGAACAACAGTATGGTTATAGTTGGTCATCCTTCTTTGAACAACAGTATGGTTATAGTTGGTCATCCTTCTTTGAACAACAGTATGGTTATAGTTGGTCATCCTTCTTTGAACAACAGTATGGTTATAGTTGGTCATCCTTCTTTGAACAACAGTATGGTTATAGTTGGTCATCCTTCTTTGAACAACAGTATGGTTATAGTTGGTCATCCTTCTTTGAACAACAGTATGGTTATAGTTGGTCATCCTTCTTTGAACAACAGTATGGTTATAGTTGGTCATCCTTCTTTGAACAACAGTATGGTTATAGTTGGTCATCCTTCTTTGAACAACAGTATGGTTATAGTTGGTCATCCTTCTTTGAACAACAGTATGGTTATAGTTGGTCATCCTTCTTTGAACAACAGTATGGTTATAGTTGGTCATCCTTCTTTGAACAACAGTATGGTTATAGTTGGTCATCCTTCTTTGAACAACAGTATGGTTATAGTTGGTCATCCTTCTTTGAACAACAGTATGGTTATAGTTGGTCATCCTTCTTTGAACAACAGTATGGTTATAGTTGGTCATCCTTCTTTGAACAACAGTATGGTTATAGTTGGTCATCCTTCTTTGAACAACAGTATGGTTATAGTTGGTCATCCTTCTTTGAACAACAGTATGGTTATAGTTGGTCATCCTTCTTTGAACAACAGTATGGTTATAGTTGGTCATCCTTCTTTGAACAACAGTATGGTTATAGTTGGTCATCCTTCTTTGAACAACAGTATGGTTATAGTTGGTCATCCTTCTTTGAACAACAGTATGGTTATAGTTGGTCATCCTTCTTTGAACAACAGTATGGTTATAGTTGGTCATCCTTCTTTGAACAACAGTATGGTTATAGTTGGTCATCCTTCTTTGAACAATCTATAACGGGGCTGAAATACGAACCTCGAACAAGACTACCTTAAAGCCCTAAAAAGATATGTGATACTATTCTTACCTAATTTACACTGATTTTGCTAAACTTATACTATTACTATATTTATTTGTAACTTAAAAACCCCATCCTAACTTTTTTTTTTTTTTTTTTTTTTTTTTTTTTTTTTTTTTTTTTTTTTTTTTTTTTTTTTTTTTTTTTTTTTTTTTTTTTTTTTTTTTTTTTTTTTTTTTTTTTTTTTTTTTTTTTTTTTTTTTTTTTTTTTTTTTTTTTTTTTTTTTTTTTTTTTTTTTTTTTTTTTTTTTTTTTTTTTTTTTTTTTTTTTTTTTTTTTTTTTTTTTTTTTTTTTTTTTTTTTTTTTTTTTTTTTTTTTTTTTTTTTTTTTTTTTTTTTTTTTTTTTTTTTTTTTTTTTTTTTTTTTTTTTTTTTTTTTTTTTTTTTTTTTTTTTTTTTTTTTTTTTTTTTTTTTTTTTTTTTTTTTTTTTTTTTTTTTTTTTTTTTTTTTTTTTTTTTTTTTTTTTTTTTTTTTTTTTTTTTTTTTTTTTTTTTTTTTTTTTTTTTTTTTTTTTTTTTTTTTTTTTTTTTTTTTTTTTTTTTTTTTTTTTTTTTTTTTTTTTTTTTTTTTTTTTTTTTTTTTTTTTTTTTTTTTTTTTTTTTTTTTTTTTTTTTTTTTTTTTTTTTTTTTTTTTTTTTTTTTTTTTTTTTTTTTTTTTTTTTTTTTTTTTTTTTTTTTTTTTTTTTTTTTTTTTTTTTTTTTTTTTTTTTTTTTTTTTTTTTTTTTTTTTTTTTTTTTTTTTTTTTTTTTTTTTTTTTTTTTTTTTTTTTTTTTTTTTTTTTTTTTTTTTTTTTTTTTTTTTTTTTTTTTTTTTTTTTTTTTTTTTTTTTTTTTTTTTTTTTTTTTTTTTTTTTTTTTTTTTTTTTTTTTTTTTTTTTTTTTTTTTTTTTTTTTTTTTTTTTTTTTTTTTTTTTTTTTTTTTTTTTTTTTTTTTTTTTTTTTTTTTTTTTTTTTTTTTTTTTTTTTTTTTTTTTTTTTTTTTTTTTTTTTTTTTTTTTTTTTTTTTTTTTTTTTTTTTTTTTTTTTTTTTTTTTTTTTTTTTTTTTTTTTTTTTTTTTTTTTTTTTTTTTTTTTTTTTTTTTTTTTTTTTTTTTTTTTTTTTTTTTTTTTTTTTTTTTTTTTTTTTTTTTTTTTTTTTTTTTTTTTTTTTTTTTTTTTTTTTTTTTTTTTTTTTTTTTTTTTTTTTTTTTTTTTTTTTTTTTTTTTTTTTTTTTTTTTTTTTTTTTTTTTTTTTTTTTTTTTTTTTTTTTTTTTTTTTTTTTTTTTTTTTTTTTTTTTTTTTTTTTTTTTTTTTTTTTTTTTTTTTTTTTTTTTTTTTTTTTTTTTTTTTTTTTTTTTTTTTTTTTTTTTTTTTTTTTTTTTTTTTTTTTTTTTTTTTTTTTTTTTTTTTTTTTTTTTTTTTTTTTTTTTTTTTTTTTTTTTTTTTTTTTTTTTTTTTTTTTTTTTTTTTTTTTTTTTTTTTTTTTTTTTTTTTTTTTTTTTTTTTTTTTTTTTTTTTTTTTTTTTTTTTTTTTTTTTTTTTTTTTTTTTTTTTTTTTTTTTTTTTTTTTTTTTTTTTTTTTTTTTTTTTTTTTTTTTTTTTTTTTGGATATGCAGAAAAAAAAATCAGTTGGGTCATGATGTAATACCTTGTTGTGAAACTGAAACTTTTGTCTATTGGATTGGAGTTTTCCTTTCTTTCTAGATTAAAGAACCTACTGTTTGAGTGTTCTGATGATACAACTATGACACATCCTTGTACAGAGTTCTTTGGAGTGCTGTGCTCAACTCTTATGGGACTTTTATGGACCAATATAACTACTGTCGTGGCTTGGATAGCTATATATTTCTTAAATGGTAGCAGATTATTTTTTACATGTTTCTTAGATACCAATATACACTTAAAATATTTTTCTATATTTTCGTGAGTCACCTTCCTCTTTTCTTGAACATGGGAGCTTGGTTCTTGAACTGATTTTACCAAGATTACAAAATAGGATAATAAGTTGTATCACATATTATAATTTATAGACCGGCCAAGGACCTTGCATTTGATTCGGTACTGAAATCTTACTGACACTTATTGCATTTTGATCTTAATTTTTTACTGATTTCATCAGGCTTTTTTTGGATATGCAGAAAAAAAAATCTTGATACACTTCCGTATGGCAGATTATGCACTTATTTTCATACTTCATGTTTGGTTGACTCTAATCATAATGCTTCTACCAGGTGTTTCCATAATCTGCTAGCCATGCTTATGTTGCTTTGAAGCAAGGTATACAATTTCGAATGGTACCACCCGGTACGGGCGGTACGTACCGGTCCGACAGGTTATCGGTACGCGGATCGCTCGTTACCGTGCGGAACGCTTAAAATCACCCCGTATCAGACAATACGGGGTTATATCGGGCGGTAATGGTCAAAATTTTGACCATTACCGCCCGGCACAGCTCGGTAACGATTAATTTCGACCGTTATAGCTTAGTAACAATGCTCAACGGTCAAATTAATCGTTGGAGCCCTTTCTCATGTTTTTAAACCCTTTTTCTCTCCTATTTCATTCCATTTCATTCTCATACTCTCTTAAACTATCTTAAACTCCATTACACTTAAATTAGGCGTACCACTCGGTACGTCGTACCGTACCATACTGAGCCAACCTCGAAGCACTAGTACAATACGGTATTTCAATCCTTGCTTTGAAATATATTTGCTGGCCTTGTTTGGGCATATGGATGATGTACTGTCAAAATATAAGGTTTGACCTTCTATTGAAGTATCAAGCATAATTTTGCTTACTCTTTCCAGTTAGATAGATGATGCTTTTACCATCCGTGTAGGAATTTAAACATAGGCTTCTATTTCTTTTGGAGATGCTAGAACCCTTCCTTGATCCTGTGATTACTGGAACAAAGAATACAACTTCTGAAGATGCTTATGATATACATTTGGAGAAATAGAAGAACTGTTGTATTGCATTCAATGTTATACGTACTGCATTACGAAGGCCTACCATTCTTCCTTTTGTGGAATATGAATGGAGACGTGAATCTATTGCACCAAGGTCTACTGTAATAGCATATGATAATATCATAGGGAAAATAAAAAAAACTTACATCTTTATAGTTTATACTTTATAGTGCTTATTTTTTAAGATGCAAAGAGAGAGAATGAAGTGATCGATGAAGACGATAGTTTAAAAAGATGTGAGAGTTAAAAAAAAAGAAAAAAAAATCTTGATACACTTCCGTATGGCAGATTATGCACTTATTTTCATACTTCATGTTTGGTTGACTCTAATCATAATGCTTCTACCAGGTGTTTCCATAATCTGCTAGCCATGCTTATGTTGCTTTGAAGCAAGGTATACAATTTCGAATGGTACCACCCGGTACGGGCGGTACGTACCGGTCCGACAGGTTATCGGTACGCGGATCGCTCGTTACCGTGCGGAACGCTTAAAATCACCCCGTATCAGACAATACGGGGTTATATCGGGCGGTAATGGTCAAAATTTTGACCATTACCGCCCGGCACAGCTCGGTAACGATTAATTTCGACCGTTATAGCTTAGTAACAATGCTCAACGGTCAAATTAATCGTTGGAGCCCTTTCTCATGTTTTTAAACCCTTTTTCTCTCCTATTTCATTCCATTTCATTCTCATACTCTCTTAAACTATCTTAAACTCTTTTTTGTCATATTTATGTTATCTTAAACTCCATTACACTTAAATTAGGCGTACCACTCGGTACGTCGTACCGTACCATACTGAGCCAACCTCGAAGCACTAGTACAATACGGTATTTCAATCCTTGCTTTGAAATATATTTGCTGGCCTTGTTTGGGCATATGGATGATGTACTGTCAAAATATAAGGTTTGACCTTCTATTGAAGTATCAAGCATAATTTTGCTTACTCTTTCCAGTTAGATAGATGATGCTTTTACCATCCGTGTAGGAATTTAAACATAGGCTTCTATTTCTTTTGGAGATGCTAGAACCCTTCCTTGATCCTGTGATTACTGGAACAAAGAATACAACTTCTGAAGATGCTTATGATATACATTTGGAGAAATAGAAGAACTGTTGTATTGCATTCAATGTTATACGTACTGCATTACGAAGGCCTACCATTCTTCCTTTTGTGGAATATGAATGGAGACGTGAATCTATTGCACCAAGGTCTACTGTAATAGCATATGATAATATCATAGGGAAAATAAAAAAAACTTACATCTTTATAGTTTATACTTTATAGTGCTTATTTTTTAAGATGCAAAGAGAGAGAATGAAGTGATCGATGAAGACGATAGTTTAAAAAGATGTGAGAGTTAAAAAAAAAGAAATTTTTTTTTTATTTTTTTTCCCGCAATAAAAGAAATCTTATCAAATGAACCTTTTTGGTTGTTACATTACTTGGTTTTCATTTAGCTGACAAAATACTATTGTCTTTCTATATTGTAGTGCACTCCTTTCTGTTTTGGGGCCACATATGCCATTTCCTTCAGATATTGACCTTTGTAAATGTTCATTTCCTAAAGTGACTGATCAAGAGTCTTTAGCTGTTTCTTCTGACTCTGTGATATGTTCTTATGGGGCTTCTAGTACATCCAGTACTTCGGATGAAGTAAAGAGAAAGATTGATGCATCTAAAGCTGCCACAAGAAAAGATGTACTCCAAGATGCTAACATGTAGTTTGCTCCTAGAGATCTATCAAAAATTGTTCTGACAAGTGTTTTCCAATTATTTTACTAGGGACTAGATCAGATTGAATTCCGGTTGCGATGTTTCAGAGGTGAATAAGATTTCAAATAACAACTTTCAGAATATTGGTTTCTTTGCTGATTACTTGTATTCACAAGCAGATTATCTACAACTTGTAAACTATCAAGATTCGATATATAGGGCTTCCCAATTTGAACGTTTGGCAGTTGATTGTGTTCCCAGCATGACATAACCCCAGAAAGCCATGAACTGCAATAGAAGCCATACTCTTGGCTGTAGAATGTTATGTCAACTCATTCTTTATAATCGATTTCATATAGATGCAATTAGAGCTATGAATCAGATGAAAATCATTGGATCCAAATTCAAGAATAAAAATGATTAGTGGTGTTTTATGAAGACCTTAAGAGATGTAATGTCAATCTGGAGACAATAGCTTATCTTGAAAGTAAAAGAAATATAACTGTTCTACAAATTCTGCTTTCGCTAAACTGGATCCTCGAATCTGATGAGAATCTTTGGCTCTTGGGAAACCTTTGTACATAATTATTTTGAAGGATAATCAACAAGGCTTTGGAAATATCACAAGTCGACAGTGAATCAGCTAAATGTGGCAACATTGATTACTACAGAATCAACCATTGCTTGTCACTTTGTAATCCTTCCTACAGAGTCTCTTTCTCTTCTCCTACATTCTGCAAACTGAGTTATCTGTCGAGAATGTTAATGACATTATATGCCAATCAGCTGCAAATCTTAGTGGACACTTACAACTTTGTACACCCAACTGAAAGCAGGCAACATAAGCTTGAATGGAAAGTTACATGGGCTGCGAAGGTGTCTGGGCACTTCTTGAAGAATTATAATAACTCTTCTGGAAATGATGAACGGACATATCCCATTGGCATCAAAGTACTGGTTTCATATATAGAATTTTAGTTCCACTTTATGATATAGAAAATATCTAGATTTTCAAGTTGCACATGTCCATTTTCTAGATTTTTAGGATGGATGTCAGTATCTTGAAATGCAAAGCAATACTTGAAGGAACACTTGTTTATTGCCTTTGATCTTTCACAAATTTCATTGATTTTTTATCAGTTTTTGCAGGTGAAGTTAGCACTTACTGATAATTTAGTAAAAGAATTTTTAATCTGTATATTCATATCCATCAGGTACCAAAACACACTCCCACAGAATTTGAGTCTTCTGATAAGTCAGATGCTAAACTATCATTTAAGTACTTTTTCCTCACTTGCATATGTTATTCCCAAATATGTGATCAGTTAGACGCTAACTATCATTTCAAGTACTTTTTCTCACCTGCATATGTTATTCCCAAATATGAGAAAACAATTTGGTGAGTTTGGAGAAATAATTTTGGAAGCTGTTGGTATGCAACTAAACTCTCTTCCATGCAATATTATTGTTCCAGATATCCTCTTCTGGTTTTCTGAACCTTTGTTTGTGGTCATTATCTAGAAACAATAAAGAATCATCTTCATGTTACAAAAAATGCTATTCTTTTGAGATGTCATATCGCTAGAAATGTCAAGGCTATTATTTTTTGCATACTTTGAATCGATTACTGTTGAGCACATGCAAGCATTGGTTAATAAATGCCCAGGGGTAGCTCACATGTTGATATCTCTTTATTGGCAAGTAGCATCTGCTATGCTTGATTTTCTATTCAAGTTGCCTGAGAACATTACTTGCTCCTATGGTTCTTTCTATGTTCTATAATCATGATCTTCTATGTAATGTACCAAAAATTTCATAGTATTTATATACTAATAAATGGTTATCATCATTATGTGAAAGGAGCATTGATAACCTTAGCGGTAAACTGATAATGAGGCTTTATTTGTGGGCTTTTCTGTAAATGTTTGGTTATTCAGAACCAGAAGTCATCTGTTGCATTGCATCATCTTGGGAGAATTGTTGACCTAGGTAGCTACAATGGTGTGAATGGACTATCTGACATGGTTAAACAAAATTTGGTTTGCTCTCGGTCAGTAGGGGGCTCTTCCTGAATCAGTAACTTCCATTTTAGTTACAAAGACATAGGATAGAGTGATGATAGTAGCATCATCTGACCCTTCAATGCTGTAGCGAACATATGCATTGATGTTGTTACTAGCCTTTGTCCTATATATAGAAAGAGCTTAACTATAATCCTTATAGCCACTTATACCATCCTTCAAGGAATGGTAAAGTTACTAATTCAATGGAAGTAGTGTCACGGACTTAGCTGGTTTTGCCTAAGTCATGCGGCACCCTGATGTGTCCGTCCACAAAGGTCAACCTCCCGAAACCTCCCATGGTCCCTTAGGATCTACGAAAGAGAAAACGGGTTAGAGAAAACGCCTCACTCGGGATCCACAAGAAATCATCTTCGTAAACACTTCATAAACAATGCAAACTACAAGTAGACTTACAAGCTCAGAATGGTTGCATAACAAAGGGGCAAAATGGTCCACTACAGATCGAAAATCTCTCACAAGTGTCCACATGACACAACCTTTATTTACAAGCCTAAAATAGGCACTAAACCCAACTAAAATGGGACTATTAAGCCTTCGATCGTCCCTCTACATATGTACAAGCATGAACATACCACAAGACACTGACATATGTAAGCATTACATCAAACATCCTGTTTAGAAGTTTGTCCATGACATTTCTCCCCCACTTATTCCTTCTGATGTCCTCGTCGAAGCCTTTGCTGACACTGCAACTCCTCGCCTTTGCTTGAGGTCCTCAATCTTCCTACTCTAGTTGCAATGCGCTCTTGGCTCCTCGCTGCTCTCCTGCTGTTGTTTTTTAGTAGTCGAACCTTGATCCGTCATGCTGCTTCAACTCGCCCATGACTCTGACTATAGTGTGGGGTTGGCTGAGTTGTGTTGATCCCTGTTGGTTCCTACGGATCCTCTAGATAAAGGAAAAGACCATCCTTACTATGCTCGGTCTCTCAAATGCCTCATGTTGCTTAAACTGGGTAGATGCTTGTTGGAGCTTTAACGAGCATCGCCTCGCAAACTTCTGAAGTTTTGAGTCATTCCTTCACAAAATTTGCTCATTGACTCTTCTTTCACTTAGTTGTCACTTCCAAATAGATTCGCATCACTTCCGCTTTCGATTGACATTCTGTTGGGAAATGAAGCGGATAATCTACTCTCAATAGCACTGATCACCATTGGTGAGGATTTGACAACTATTATCTTTCATTATCTTCGAACGGTCTTTGAACCTGCGCAGAGTTCCTCTGTTGGATAGATAAGAGAATTGGGATACTCGGTTTCGCCCATTCTCTCAAGAGTTGAGAAGGCAAAGGTTACTTGACTTCGCCTGCCTCCTCGACAGTTGTACTCTATGCATCAAGCTGGTTACTAGCCTTCGCCTGCTCTTTGCTTACACTTCTGAAGCACTTGAAGTGTTTGCACTCCTTGCATTGAGTTAGCTACTATGATTCACCTTCTCAATACCATCAAAGTTCTGGAATACAGAAAATTTTCACCTCAACTTGGAGTAAGTCTCTAATAGTTTTGGTTGCCTTTGGGATTGTATCGTCTTCTCCATCAACCCTACCGCTACTCCACTTAGTAGCAAAGGTACAGCACCATGTATGCCTGCTTTGTTTCTTGGACGTGCACTCTTGCATGACCCGAAGTCCTTCACTTTCGGCTATCCTTGATAAGAAGCTCATTGACACGGTCTTACGAAGTTCCTCAGCTTCTACCCTTCAGCCTTGTCTCGGTACTTGGAGTTTGCCTCTGCATGCTCCACCTCTTCGGCCCCTTTTACGACCATGCACTCCCCTCCATGAGAGCAAGGGATCAATGACTTTCACGGAAGTCCCGCCTCTACGGTACCATGGCGCTGCCATGCCCATGGCCCTACAATCCGTCACCTCGCATCTGCATCCCTTTTCTTCATGATTAGTAGATATGTCTCTGTGGCACTCTTTTGAGTCCACCTCCATTCTAACTGATGCTTGATTTTGGGTAACTAAGTCCCTTTGGATTCATCGTCGCTTCCTCGCCCTTTTCGACCCCTGCTTCAACACCTCTGTGTTCTCCAAGCAGCTTCCTTTGGTCGATGGAAAGAAGACTACAACTCCATACATGGCCTCTACCATCACGTTATAGGGTTTGCATTGATTATGTTCTCCTTAGCTTCCTTGGTAGCAATGTTCGCTTACTCGACCTTGTCCTCTGACTTACCGGGCTCCCTTAAGCGAATATGGGCTCTGGAGCAGTCCAACTCTCCAGCTGCTTCGATCATACTTCTGCATGATCAAGTCCCTCTTATGGGACTCACTAGTACTTGCATTCGAACTTTTCCCTTGGTGGAACACAGCCCCCATATGCTGATGACTAAGGCTTTTATCCGATGCAAAATTTGATGCATGCATGGAAGACCCGCCTCTATGGTACCATGGCCTTCACTCATTGAATTCATAGCCCTTCTTGCCGTCGTGTATTCACCAAAGTGGAGCTTCCAGTAGCTCTTGATCATACCTCCGTATGATAAAGTCCCTCACGGGACTACACCCGTGTGTATCGCATTGCCACGAACTGTTCCACCATAATCCGCTGCACCGTGTCACCTCTGGTAACATCTCCATTGTAATTATGATCCTTGTGAGATGAACTCAAACTTGTGATCCTCAATGTGTGGTCCTCTGCCAACACATCACAGGGCCTCTTCACCTTCGATTGTGTTCGCATCTTTGGCAGTTGACCTTCGTCCACCCGCTCTTGGGTCACACCTAGATGAGCACTACTCTAGGACAGTCCGTCGCCTAGTAGCTCCCGAAGTCCACTGACTTCGCTAAAATTGGGTGCACTCTTGTCTGGATCCTGGAACTCTGCCCCTACCAGCACAATCTCTGCTACGCACCGCTCCCTTCATGGCAACTTGAATAGCAGCACTGTGGCAAATTCTTCAAGAGTATCCGTCTCCCTTAACATTCTGTAATCTTTTTATCAAATTAGTTATAATTACTAACAAAGAATTGTGACTTCTATTAGTCTTTCTGTTATGTAAGAAAGAAAAAAAGAGATCTTATCAAATTCTGGATTGCATTCTAGATATTGCTCTTCTATTACAGATCATTCATCAATAATATTTTTAGACATGTTTCGATTCCTTTAGACTTTGTTTTTTCTCCTTTTGTTATATCATTCATCAATAATATTTTTAGACATGTTTCGATTCCTTTAGACTTTGTTTTTTCTCCTTTTGTTATATCATTCATCAATAATATTTTTAGACATGTTTCGATTCCTTTAGACTTTGTTTTTTCTCCTTTTGTTATATCATTCATCAATAATATTTTTAGACATGTTTCGATTCCTTTAGACTTTGTTTTTTCTCCTTTTGTTATATCATTCATCAATAATATTTTTAGACATGTTTCGATTCCTTTAGACTTTGTTTTTTCTCCTTTTGTTATATCATTCATCAATAATATTTTTAGACATGTTTCGATTCCTTTAGACTTTGTTTTTTCTCCTTTTGTTATATCATTCATCAATAATATTTTTAGACATGTTTCGATTCCTTTAGACTTTGTTTTTTCTCCTTTTGTTATATCATTCATCAATAATATTTTTAGACATGTTTCGATTCCTTTAGACTTTGTTTTTTCTCCTTTTGTTATATCATTCATCAATAATATTTTTAGACACATTTTGATTCCTTAAGACTTTGTTTTTTCTCCTTTTGTTATATCATTCATCAATAATATTTTTAGACATGTTTCGATTCCTTTAGACTTTGTTTTTTCTCCTTTTGTTATATCATTCATCAATAATATTTTTAGACATGTTTCGATTCCTTTAGACTTTGTTTTTTCTCCTTTTGTTATATCATTCATCAATAATATTTTTAGACATGTTTCGATTCCTTTAGACTTTGTTTTTTCTCCTTTTGTTATATCATTCATCAATAATATTTTTAGACATGTTTCGATTCCTTTAGACTTTGTTTTTTCTCCTTTTGTTATATCATTCATC
>PYDT01000123.1:92500-120000 GCA_004837865.1 Musa balbisiana
AAGTCTATATATTAAGTCAACAACTTGTATTTTTGTAATTGCATTGACCCTTTTACAGGTTGATCTTGCAATTGAACTTCCGGAGGATCTCTTGGTGTTATTTAAGTAATTTTATCATTCTTCTTGTTTTTATTATTGTTATGAAGGCTTAATTCTTTATTATAATGAATACTCGTTTGGTTGGTTGGTTGGTTATGAAGTTATGGATACAAGAAAGGTATGCAATATCGTACTGTATCGGTGTTTCGAGGTTGGCTCGGTACGGTATGGTACCATATATCGAGCGGTACACCAGGGCATACCGAGCAGTACACCAGGGTGTACCGAGTGGTACACCTAATTTTAAATATTTCTTTCTCTCTACGGTAGCGAGCGATCCGTGTACCGATATACCGTTGGACCGGTATGTACCACCCGTACCGGGCAGTATGATTCAAAATTATATAACATAGACACAAGTGCAAGATATTAATATGATGGATATGGGCATGTATCAATGTATAATGTTCACTATTTAATGTGACAAAATTTGGTATTTATTTAATGTTAGAATAGGTAGATGTATATAAATCATGATTCATCATAATTAACCTATTCATCATGAAAATATATAAACAATGTTTGGTGAATTATTTAACATAAGCAATTAAAACTATCTATGTTTGATGAGTACTTAGTCATTTCTTGGTGCAGATCTGACCTTTTTTTGTAGTCAATACATTGTGATTTATTGTGAATGGTCAAATTATCAATAACTAATTTTCTCCTGAAATAATCCTTTCATTCCGAGAAAAATGTTATTTGATTTGAACATCATAGTACTAGCATAACAAAGACTTTGAAGCAAGGTCTACCATACTGAATTGTACTGCCTGGTATGGGCGGTACGTATCGGTCCGATAGACTACTAGTATGCGAACCGTCCGCTACCGGGCGGTACATTAAAAAAAACCCCGTATCGGATGATACAGGGTAATATCGGGCGGTAACGGTTGAAATTTCAACCATTACCGCTCGGCACAACTCGGTAATGGTCGATTTCGATCGTTACCGCTCAGTACCACTCAGTAACGGTCGAAATCGACCGTTGGAGCCCTTTCTCCTTCTATTTAAGCCATTTTTCTCTCTCCTATTTCATTGTACTCTCTTAAACTCTCTCTCAAACTTTATTTTTCTCTCCTAAACTCTATAAAACAATGATTTGTAAATTCAATTGAGACTAATTTGGGAAGATTAAGAGGAAGAACTTTCTAATAAAGAGGTATGTATTCGTTTTCTTTAATTAGAGAGTAATTAAGATATTTAAGATTATGATTAGTATGTTTCATGTATATTAAATATTGAATAATATTTATGATAGAAAAATAAGTTTAATTAAGTTTTATTAAAGTTATTTATGAGGTAGTCGTTGGTCTCGTCTATACAATTTGAGGGTGGTGAATGGACTGCGGAGACAATATTTTACACATGCACTTAAGATTTGTTAAATCTCGGATTTTGATGACTGAAGTCAATTGTCATTTGTTCATCTAATCTATATGTTGAGATAAGTGTGCCGGATTACCTACGATGGCAGTAAGACATGCAGACAGGTGTTGAGTCGGAGTCAAGACCAAGATCACGTTGGGGGTTCGAGAGTTCGTCGGAAGTCCGAACGGTCGTCGGAGGTTCTCCGGGACAATCCGAGAAGTCTAGGAGCTTGCCAAAGAAGCTCGTCGGCACTCGCCAGAGGATCGTCGCAAGTCCAGGAGTTTGCCGGGAGTCCGCCGGAGCATCGCCGAGGGTTCGTCGGATATTCGTCGGAAGCTCGTTGGAAGAAGCAATTGACGCACCGGAACATGATCTGCAGTATTGATGTCTTAATTACGTAGTTAGCATGTAGATTAAGTTAGGATTGGGAGGTGACAGACCCAAATTGGGCCAAATGGATTAGCCCATTCGAGCCCAGAATTCCTGGCGCGGTGGTGCACCACCTAGGAGACTCGGTCTCTTAGGAGTTCTGGGCGGTAGTACTACTCTTGTCAAGCGGTGGTACCGCCGACAGTTATTATTGCCAACGGTGGTACCGCCCCTGTCAGGCGGTGGTACCGCCTGAGCTCAATCTCCGAGCGATGTTAGGCGGTAGTACGCCTAGTTATGGCGGTGGTACCGCCAGGACTTCGGAAATCCGAGAATGGATACTTTTGAGCTCCAAAATCAAACTGATTGGGGTGTATATAAACCCCACCCGTTCTGCATGAAAGGATAACCAAAAGCTTGCTTTTATTCTAAGTATTTGAGAGTTTAAAAGTGTTGTAAAAGGCTAGAGTTCTTCTCCCTCTCTTCTTTCTAAGTGTTGATCATTCAAGAGAGAAGTGAAAACTTGTAAGGGTTGTCTCCTAAGCCCGTCAAAAGGAGAAAAGCTGTAAAATGGTGGTTAGCCTTCGCCTATTGAAGGAAGGCCTATAGTGGACATTGTTGACCTCGTCGGAGGAGGAAGCTAAAAGTGGATATAGGTCAAGATTGACCAAACCACTCTAAATCTCGGTTTGCATTACATTTGCTCTTTATCTTAATTGTAAACTACCTCTGTTGCTTTACATCAACTATCTTCCATTTTGATCTTAAGTTAAAGTTCTTTCCGAAATGTTTCATCGAAACTAGATTTCATCTTACGAAAGTCGTTTACCGACAAAAGTTTTCCTCCGCTGCTCTAATTTACTCCCCCCCTCTTAGTGCTCTGATCCGAACAATTAGTATCAGAGCGGGTTCACTCTCAGTGGATTAAAACCCAAGAGAGATGACATATGTCAGAAACCAGAGAGTCACTCTATTACACATCCACCCATGTTCAATGGGACGGATTACACCTATTGGAAGACCCTGAATGAGGATCTTCCTTATTTCCATGGATTTTAACTTTGGAATATTATTGAAAATGGATTTTCAAAGTTTTCTCTTCTAATGATCAATTGGAATAAATTGGAGAAGAAGACTTTCGCTCTTAATACAAAGGCTATGAATGCCTTATTTTGTGCACTTGATAAAAATGAGTTCAATCATGTTTCGATTTGTGAAACTGCATTTGATATTTGGCATACACTTGAAGTGACTCACGAAGGCACAAGTAGAGTGAAAGAGTAAAAAATCAATCTTTTAGTATATTCTTCTAAACTTTTTCAGATGAAACCGAGCGAGACCATAAGTGACATGTACACCCGTTTTACGGATGTCATCAATGGTCTAAAAGGACTTGGTAAAAGTTTTTCAGATTTCGAGCTCGTTAATAAAATTCTAAGATATCTTCCAAAGAATTGGAACCCTAAAGTCACTGCTATTCAAGAGGCTAAAGATTTAAACAACTTCCCTCTTAAAGAATTGGAACCCTAAAGTCACTGCTATTCAAGAGGCTAAAGATTTAAACAACTTCCCTCTTAAAGAATTAATCGGGTCATTAATGACTTACGAAATGACTTGCAAAGCTCATGAAGAGCATGAGGACACCCTTCTAAAGAACAGGAAGGATATGACACTTAAAACTCAAGAAGACCACTTGAGAGAAAACTCAAGTGATGAGGACTTTGACGATGATTTGACACTTTAACAAGCAAATTTAAAAAATTATTAAAAGAAACAAATTTAAAAATGACACTAAAAATAAATTTGAACCCAAAAAAGGACCAAGTTATTTGCTACGAATGCAAGAAGCTGGGACACTATAAAGTGAATGTCCCTAAGCCAAGAAGAGAACACCAAAGAAGAAGGCGCTCAAAGCAACATGAGATGACTCAAGCGAATCAAGAGGAGTCGCAACATCGAGCAAGTTGCTCATTATGCAGTCATGGCCATTCGAGAAGAGGTATCTAATTTAATTGATGCTGATTTATCATTTGATGAATTGTTAAATGCTTTTCATGATTTATTTGATGAATGTAAAATAATTAGTAGAAAATATAAATTGTTAAAAAAGAAGCATGATATTCTTGTTAGTATTTCGATAAATTAAAAATTAAACATAATGATAGTTTAGTTCCATGTACGAATGCCATGATTTAGAAATTCTCCAAAATGAGAACTTGCTACTCAAAGACACCTTGAAGAAATTTAAGGTTGGGTACAAGTCTTTGAATATGATTCTTACAAATAAGGTCACGTTCCTAAAAGAAGTGGAATCGGATTTGTGAGAAGCTCTCACCAAAAGCCAACCACTTTCATTAAAGGCCCTATCGTTGCATGTTGCGCACCAAAACAAATGCAACTTTTGTGGCAAACATGAACATAGAACTTACCAATTATCCATTCAAGAAGATTAGTCCTAACAAATTGACTTGGGTTCCTAAAGGAACCGTAATAAATTCCATGCAATATGATAAACATTTAGATCAGTTTTTGAGGCACCCAAGATTAAATGGGTACCTAAAAATCATTCTTTTTTGTAAAAACATATATCATCACAAGCTAGAAGCAAGAGATGACATCTTGCTTTTTAGGTGCTCGATGTTTATGACCCGAGATCCAAAATAACTCATCAACGCTCTCTATCTAAAAAGAAAAAAAAAAGTAGGATTAGTAAAATTGAAACTATTAAATGATACCCATATTAATGATGGAATCTTGTGTGATAAACACTTATGTTTGATCCCTTAAAATTTTGAAACGTGTAAACTCTTATGCATAAATTCCCCTTCACCTATCCTCCGGATTTCCGAATTTATCGGATACACTCCTCCCTAAATTTTTTTTGGATCCAATTATATCTTACATAATCATGAACTTACGTCATGCAAGCCAGTTTGCATAGGATTCTTGTATGATTAAAAGCATGAAGTAGCGAGGTTACAAGCTTTCATGATAAGTCATGAACATGTTAGAAACTCTATATGACATGTGAAGTAGAGTATGCACTTCACAAGATCTATCATTAAACGTACAAAAATCTCTCATCTTGTGATAGAAATTTTTACACAATTATGTAATTACGGTTGATTGCTCCACAAATAAAAACTCTCTTCAAATTGAAAACACCCACCACATCAGCCTACATAGCCCTGAAAAGCAGTGCTCACCGCTTGTAGGCGGTGGCACCGCCCAGCTGGCGATAGCACCACCGGCTAACACAGGTGGCAGGCGATTGCATCGCTCGCAACCTGCCCCCTTTTAAACTTGAGCTAGGGCCGGCAGTAGAACCGACCCCAACTCATTCTTTTCTCCTCCTTGCAGCTCTAAACTCTCCTCCAACTCCATTCCTCCTCTTTAGCTGCCCAAAACTGCCTATTTCCTATAAGATCAAGAATCAATCCTATTTCCTCTTGAAGATCTCAATTAAGGTAATCTCTAAAAACCTTTGAGTTCTCTTTTGTTTGATCTGCTCTTGCTCATTGTTTATCTTCCTAAATAGCAGTATTTATGGGTTCTAGAATATCCTCTAGAGACAAAGGGAAGAGGAGATTAGAAGAAAACTTTGATTTCACACTTTTTGATTCAAATCTATATGCCCAAAAATTTACTTTCATAGAATTTAGATATATTCATAAGGGAAAATATGTTGACTTAGATGAACCAAGTGACTTAGAACCTATTCAATGGGTTGCTAAAATCTAAATCATACTTCCAATCGCTACAAATAAGAGAACCCAATCTACCCATAGACTTGTTAAGGTTGTTTTATTAACAATCTACATGTAGATGAAGAAGAAGAAAGGATGTCTACTATCTTTTAGGACATCATGTATTCATTATAGATAGATCATTTGCGACATAATAGGCCATCCCGGCGAAAGAAGGTTTATTTTAGAGGACAATAGGAAGATGAAACAATTGGGACCACATTATATTGATGCCTTAGGAACAATTTTTGGCAATCCCAACTTAATGGTACTTCTTAAAAGTTGTGAACATCTATTACCATTAAACACCAAAATACTTCATCACATCCTAATTAGCATCATTCTTCCTAAACAATACCATTATGATGAAGTGAGTCAAATGGAACTAGGAATCATGTATTGGATTATAAAAGGATATAACAACTGTTTTGGTTACCTTATCCAATAAAACATGATAGAAATATCAAAAAGGGACATGATGGTTCCATATGGTGGCATAATCACTAGAATGCTTAATGCCTACGATATTGCAATACCACCCGACGAAGAGATTATAAAGGTAGATAGATTTAGCATCATAAATAAAAATCTACTTCATCAAATGAGATGTATATTTAGAAATGGTATCTGGTTTAGAATGCCTAGAAGAACCGATCCCCCTCAACCTGAACCAGAACCAGAAATGCCATTCTTTAGGAGTAATCAATCTCCTTCAACTGGTCCCTTTGAGAAATCACATCCATTTGAGCAAGTTTCTTCATCATCTATCGAAGAAATAGGGATTCAGATGGATCGCTTTGAACAAAGACAAGATCGGTTTGAACATCACCAAGATCAAATCCTAACTGAGCCATAGTAGATTCATCGACAGTTCGATACTCTATTTAGGCATTTTAATTTTCCACCACCTAAATGAGCATATGTATGTATTTAGAAAAGGTGGACACAGTTCCTTCTTGTTATGTTGTAAAACTATGTTGTTGTAAACTCCTTATGCTACTCACCTTGATCACAATGCCACTTGCTTTGATGATTGCAAATCCTTGATGTGTTTTATTATTGGTATCTATGACTTGATCTATCATTTGGTGAGCATTTACAGAGTTAGGAATATTAATGTTGATTGAACCTCGTTTTCAGATTTTCACTTAAATTTCATGCTGAAAATTTTATACCAATTTGACATGATTGTGTGCTTCAATAACATGTTTGCTTTAATGTTGGAAATTTTGTGTCTTGAATTTAAAGGTTTTGAATTCAAGAATGACTTATCTCAAGTATGACATATAGATAGGGGGAGTTAAGGTTAACTCCATCATCAATTGATTGTCATTATCAAAAAGGGGGAGATTGTTGAATCTCGGATTTTGATGATGAAGTCAATTATCATTTGTTTATCTAATCTATATGTTGAGATAAGTGTGCAGGATTAACTACGATGGCAATAAGACATGCAACAGGTGTTGAGACAGAGTCAAGACCAAGATCACGTTGGGGGTTCGAGAGTTCATCGGAAGTCCGGACGGTAGTTAGAGGTTCTGCGAGAACAATCCGAGAAGTCCAAGAGCTTGCCAAAGAAGCTCGTCGGAACTCGCCAAGAGGATCGTTGCAAGTCCAGGAGTTTGCCGGGAGTCCGCCGGAGTATCGCCGAGGGTTCGTCAGATGTTCGTCGGAAGTCCGGACGGTAGTTAGAGGTTCTGCGAGAACAATCCGAGAAGTCCAAGAGCTTGCCAAAGAAGCTCGTCGGAACTCGCCAAGAGGATCGTTGCAAGTCCAGGAGTTTGCCGGGAGTCCGCCGGAGTATCGCCGAGGGTTCGTCAGATGTTCGTCGGAAGTCCGGACGGTAGTTAGAGGTTCTGCGAGAACAATCCGAGAAGTCCAAGAGCTTGCCAAAGAAGCTCGTCGGAACTCGCCAAGAGGATCGTTGCAAGTCCAGGAGTTTGCCGGGAGTCCGCCGGAGTATCGCCGAGGGTTCGTCAGATGTTCGTCGGAAGTCCGGACGGTAGTTAGAGGTTCTGCGAGAACAATCCGAGAAGTCCAAGAGCTTGCCAAAGAAGCTCGTCGGAACTCGCCAAGAGGATCGTTGCAAGTCCAGGAGTTTGCCGGGAGTCCGCCGGAGTATCGCCGAGGGTTCGTCAGATGTTCGTCGGAAGTCCGGACGGTAGTTAGAGGTTCTGCGAGAACAATCCGAGAAGTCCAAGAGCTTGCCAAAGAAGCTCGTCGGAACTCGCCAAGAGGATCGTTGCAAGTCCAGGAGTTTGCCGGGAGTCCGCCGGAGTATCGCCGAGGGTTCGTCAGATGTTCGTCGGAAGTCCGGACGGTAGTTAGAGGTTCTGCGAGAACAATCCGAGAAGTCCAAGAGCTTGCCAAAGAAGCTCGTCGGAACTCGCCAAGAGGATCGTTGCAAGTCCAGGAGTTTGCCGGGAGTCCGCCGGAGTATCGCCGAGGGTTCGTCAGATGTTCGTCGGAAGTCCGGACGGTAGTTAGAGGTTCTGCGAGAACAATCCGAGAAGTCCAAGAGCTTGCCAAAGAAGCTCGTCGGAACTCGCCAAGAGGATCGTTGCAAGTCCAGGAGTTTGCCGGGAGTCCGCCGGAGTATCGCCGAGGGTTCGTCAGATGTTCGTCGGAAGTCCGGACGGTAGTTAGAGGTTCTGCGAGAACAATCCGAGAAGTCCAAGAGCTTGCCAAAGAAGCTCGTCGGAACTCGCCAAGAGGATCGTTGCAAGTCCAGGAGTTTGCCGGGAGTCCGCCGGAGTATCGCCGAGGGTTCGTCAGATGTTCGTCGGAAGTCCGGACGGTAGTTAGAGGTTCTGCGAGAACAATCCGAGAAGTCCAAGAGCTTGCCAAAGAAGCTCGTCGGAACTCGCCAAGAGGATCGTTGCAAGTCCAGGAGTTTGCCGGGAGTCCGCCGGAGTATCGCCGAGGGTTCGTCAGATGTTCGTCGGAAGTCCGGACGGTAGTTAGAGGTTCTGCGAGAACAATCCGAGAAGTCCAAGAGCTTGCATGAGCCTATGTCATATCAAGTTTGTTTCGTATCAATGCTCCATGATTTTTGACATATGGAATTAATTAACAAATGCATCTCTCATGGATTTATCTTTTGAATTTTTAATCGAGAAATAGATTTGATGTAATGATTCTTTCACATGAATTCCTTCTTGATGAAGGAAGATTTCTTTTTGAGATGAACACTTGCAAGGATTTAATTTCACATGTATATCTTGATCTTTGTAAAAATGAAGCATGATTTAATCTCTTATCGTTTTTAACTTCATTCAAAATTAGTTCACAATGGCTTTCCTCCTTTATGCAAAACATTAATGACAAAGGAAGAAGTAATGAAAGCTATCTCCTTAATGAACATTTGAATGATCCATCATGATTACTTGAAAAATAATTGTATGAATGGTATCTTACCACTTATTATTGAAAAATGACATGAATCTTTACCATACTTATTACTATGCTTGAAATACGCTTGAATTGTATCTCCTTTTTGTTGATGACAAAGGGGGAGAAATATGTGGTAAATGATGATAGAATTGCACTTGCTATACACTTGAAATATTTACATTAATGATAGATATCTAGAGCCTACATTGTAACTTTACAAATTAATATCTTACCATATGATGAATTGCTATGATTAGTCATCTTTACATTATGTTAAGATTATCTAGGGCCTCAATTTGTAATTTTACAAATTAATATCTTACCATATAATGAATTGCTATGATTGCTATCATTCACATATACGACTTGAAAATGGATATCTTGCTTTGACATCATTTTCAGAAAGGTATATTATTATAGGAATCATGATGGGGGTATTGATAAGTTTAAATGAACTTAACCTTACAATATGTTCTCTTGAATTTAAAGGTTTTGAATTCAAGAATGACTTATCTCAAGTATGGACATATAGATAGGGGGAGTTAAGGTTAACTCCATCATCAATTGATTGTCATTATCAAAAGGGGGGAGATTGTTGAATCTCGGATTTTGATGATGAAGTCAATTATCATTTGTTTATCTAATCTATATGTTGAGATAAGTGTGCAGGCATTAACTACGATGGCAATAAGACATGCAACAGGTGTTGAGACAGAGTCAAGACCAAGATCACGTTGGGGGTTCGAGAGTTCATCGGAGTCCGGAGCTAGTAGTTAGAGGTTCTGCGAGAACAATCCGAGAAGTCCAAGAGCTTGCCAAAGAAGCTCATCGGAACTCGCCAAGAGATCGTTGCAAGTCAAGGAGTTTGCCGGGAGTTCCGCCGGAGTATCGCCGAGGGTTCGTCAGATGTTCGTCGGAAGTTCGCCGGAAGCTTGTTGGAAGAAGCGATTGACGCACCAGAACACAATTTGCAGTATTGATGTCTTAATTGTTGTAGTTAGCATGTAGATTAAGTTAGGATTGGGAGGGTGATCCTATAACATATAATCTAGGGCCAACTGGGCCCTTGACAGACGTAAATTGGGCTGAATGGATTAGCCTATTCGGACCTATAATTCCTGGCCAACGGTGGTATCGCCTGAGCTCAGTCTCCAAGGTGATGTCAGGCAGTAGTACCGCCCAGACTGAATGATAGTACTACTCAGTGACAGGTGACAAGCAGTAGTATCGCCCAGTTATGGCGGTGGTACCGCTAGGACCTCGAAAATCCGGGAATGGACACTTTTGAGCTCCGAAATCAAATTGATTGGGGCCTATATAAACCCCACCCTTTCCGCATGAAAGGTAATCGAAAGCTTGCTTTTATTCTGAGTATTTGAGAGCTTAAAAGTGTTATAAAAGGCTAGAGTTCTTCTCCCTCTCTTCTTTCTAAGTGTTGATCATTCAAGAGATGAGTGAAAACTTGTAAGGGTTGTCTCCTAAGCCCGTCAAAAGAAGAAAAACTGTAAAAGGGTGGTTGGCCTTCGCCTATTGAAGGAAGGCCTCTAGTGGACGTTAGTAACCTCATCGGAGGAGGAAGCCAAAAGTGGATATAGGTTAAGATTGACCGAACCACTCTAAATCTCGGTTTGCATTTACATTATGCTCTTTATCTTAACTGCAAACTGCCTCTATTACTTTACATCAACTATACTTCCGTTTTGATCTTAAGTTAAAGTTCTTTCCGAAATGGTTTTCATTGAAAACATATTTCATCTTACAAAAGTCATTTTAACCGACGAAAGTTTTCCGCTACATTAATTCACCCCCCCCCCCCTCTTAGTGCTCTTGATTTTAACAAGATTTAGATCATGGAACTCGACAAGGTACTGGTCAAGTTTTGAGTGGAAGGGGAAGGCAGTGGATGAATATGAACAAATGTGACAGAGCATACATGATATAGACACAGAAAGAGGCTCATCGTATTCACAACCATCGTATTATGGAGAATCATACGGGCAAAAACAGTATGGTGATAGTTGGTCATCCTTCTCTGAGCAACAGTATGATATAGAACAGCAGATCAGTAGCGAAAGTAGAAGCTTTGACATTCACTAATATATGCCTCAAGAGCTGCCTCGGACAAATATGATTCATGACGATTAGTCTACGATCAACACCACATTGATGCATTAATGGCATATGGTGTATCAATACACTATGTCATGGGATCAATTTCATGATTGGGTCCAACAAACGTATCATATTGATATGCATATGTATTAGATCGAGAACCCCGATCCACCACCCGTGGAGGCCCGTCGTTCGTTTTGGTGATAGAATCAACAATCAGGTATATCTACATATGTGATTATTTAATTCATTTAAATTTTAGAGTTTATATTGTAACAAAATAGTCTAATAATTCAACTAATTTTTTTGTAGATATTTCAATCTATAACGGGGCTGAAATACGAACCTCGAACAAGACTACCTTAAAGCCCGAAAAAGATATGCGATACTATTCTTACCTAATTTACATTGATTTTGCTAAACTTATACTATTACTATATTTATTTGTAACTTGAAAACCCTATCCTAACTTTTTTGTTAATTTTTAAGTATTTTTGGAGGGTTAAATTTATGAAATTAGGTGTACCGCTCAATACACCGTACCGTACCGTACCGTACCGTACCGTACCGTACCGTACCGTACCGTACCGTACCGTACCGTACCGTACCGTACCGTACCGTACCGTACCGTACCGTACCGTACCGTACCGTACCGTACCGTACCGAGCCCAGGTCGAAACGTCGGTATGGTACGGTAAGGCGAACCTTGCTTTGAAGTTCAAAAGCAATTTGTTCTGCTGTGGTATAATTGAATAGTCTTTAAAAAAATAAAATATAAATATTTTGTTGGGGATCTTATCTTCTTTGTATTATGTATAAATATTGTTTGGTATGGCATTTTCGCTTTTTGTTTTTTTAAAGTACTAACACTTTTTCTATTGTGTTAGGAAATGAAAAAGTTTTTTACTTCCACTGAATTTGAAAACTACTTTTCAGTCAATTTTGTTACCATCTGATGGCCTTGCTAGAGTATCCCTTAATGGTCCTATAATTGTTCCCACCCTCAATTTTTTTCTATAATTTATCAATTGTTAAAGTTATGATTATTAATGTCCTTCTATAAAACTAAGAAAAACTAAAAATGAAATCAATATTTTTCTAAGCTAAAAAATAGAATTAATGCCAAATTGGCTATTGAATTGGATCATAGAGTAAAAAAGAAGTGTTGGCATCATTATGTAGTTTCACCATTTGATGATGTATGATAATATTTCAAGTTTGCCAGCAGTGGTTGATGATTGTCGAACTATGTCATGCTAGTATAATACTAGCATGGAGTTTGGTTTTATAGTAAGGATGTCCCTAAACACACAATCAAGCACAAGGCTTATTCCAGCCATATGTTTAAACCGTGCTGATTAGCATGTATTGTACTGACATATCCATCCTGATGAACTAAAAAAACACCTTCTATGACCTATCATAGATGTTATTTTGTGATCTATCTATTACCTTATTGTGAAGATTCCAACAATATCAGTCATTTGTACACTTGAATAAAACCCTGATCTCTTGAATTTGATCTTGATCATGATAGCAGTTATTGTGAAACTGAAACTTTTGTCTATTGGATTGGAGTTTTCCTTTTTTTCTAGATTAAAGAACCTACTATTTGAGTGTTCTGATGATACAACTATGACATATCCTTGTACAGAGTTCTTTGGAGTGCTGTGCTCAACTCTTATGGGACTTTTATGGACCAATATAACTACTGTTGTGGCTTGGATAGCTATATATTTCTTAAATGGTAGTAGATTATTTTTTACATATTTCTTAGATTCCAATATACACTTAAAATATTTTTCTAAGCTAAAAAATAGAATTAATGCCAAATTGGCTATTGAATTGGATCATAGAGTAAAAAAGAAGTGTTGGCATCATTATGTAGTTTCACCATTTGATGATGTATGATAATATTTCAAGTTTGCCAGCAGTGGTTGATGATTGTCGAACTATGTCATGCTAGTATAATACTAGCATGGAGTTTGGTTTTATAGTAAGGATGTCCCTAAACACACAATCAAGCACAAGGCTTATTCCAGCCATATGTTTAAACCGTGCTGATTAGCATGTATTGTACTGACATATCCATCCTGATGAACTAAAAAAACACCTTCTATGACCTATCATAGATGTTATTTTGTGATCTATCTATTACCTTATTGTGAAGATTCCAACAATATCAGTCATTTGTACACTTGAATAAAACCCTGATCTCTTGAATTTGATCTTGATCATGATAGCAGTTATTGTGAAACTGAAACTTTTGTCTATTGGATTGGAGTTTTCCTTTTTTTCTAGATTAAAGAACCTACTATTTGAGTGTTCTGATGATACAACTATGACATATCCTTGTACAGAGTTCTTTGGAGTGCTGTGCTCAACTCTTATGGGACTTTTATGGACCAATATAACTACTGTTGTGGCTTGGATAGCTATATATTTCTTAAATGGTAGTAGATTATTTTTTACATATTTCTTAGATTCCAATATACACTTAAAATATTTTTCTATATTTTCGTGAAGTTTGGTCATATTAATTTTTCTTACACCCTACTCTATTTCGTGAGTCACCTTCCTCTTTTCTTGAACATGGGAGCTTGGTTCTTGAACTGATTTTACCAAGATTACAAAATAGGATAATAAGTTGTATCGCATATTATAATTTATAGATCGGCCAAGGACCTTGCATTTGATTAGGTACTGAGATCTTACTGACACTTATTGTATTTTGATCTTAATTTTTTACTGATTTCATTAGGCTTTTTTTGGATATGCAGAAAAAAAAATCAGTTGGGTCATGATGCAATACCTTGTTTCTGTGGCATGAATCTAGCAACAGGTTTTAGTATGAAAATGTCTCTTTGTGAATTCCACATATTGTAGCTAGCAATATGCATGTGACAGCTCTCTTGCATGCTTTCACTATGTTGTTTTTGAGACTAATGAAGTTTTAGCTCCTAATTGTTTTTAAGGTACAATAAAACATTTTCTTTATGGAACCATATATTCTAACTTCTAAGAACCTACAATAGAATATTTTTAGTGCCACATTTTCTGTGGGCACATTTGAGGAAAAGAGCATTTCCTGTTGTTTACTTATGGTGGATCATCTTTCTTATGTAGGATAAGATTTTTTTCATGCAGCTTTTATGCATGAAACAATAAGGCCTGCCTGTGAATTTGGAATTAGCTATCGTTGGTTTATTCAAATCCTATGAATGCAAGTCCTTTAGTTCTAGTTATTGTCATTTAGTACTTTTTAGTTCATAAACCCTGTATGTGACATCCATCTTTCGTCTGTGTGTGTTGAAGAAACTGAGAATTTAGTCACAATGCCCTAGTTATTATCTAAATTCTATTCACTTCCTCTTGAATAAAAATTCAAAAAAAGAAAAAAAAATCAGTTGGGTCATGATGCAATACCTTGTTTCTGTGGCATGAATCTAGCAACAGGTTTTAGTATGAAAATGTCTCTTTGTGAATTCCACATATTGTAGCTAGCAATATGCATGTGACAGCTCTCTTGCATGCTTTCACTATGTTGTTTTTGAGACTAATGAAGTTTTAGCTCCTAATTGTTTTTAAGGTACAATAAAACATTTTCTTTATGGAACCATATATTCTAACTTCTAAGAACCTACAATAGAATATTTTTCTATATTTTCGTGAAGTTTGGTCATATTAATTTTTCTTACACCCTACTCTATTTCGTGAGTCACCTTCCTCTTTTCTTGAACATGGGAGCTTGGTTCTTGAACTGATTTTACCAAGATTACAAAATAGGATAATAAGTTGTATCGCATATTATAATTTATAGATCGGCCAAGGACCTTGCATTTGATTAGGTACTGAGATCTTACTGACACTTATTGTATTTTGATCTTAATTTTTTACTGATTTCATTAGGCTTTTTTTGGATATGCAGAAAAAAAAATCTTGATACACTTCCATATGACAGATTATGCACTTATTTTCATGCTTCATGTTTGGTTGACTCTATTCATAATGCCTCTACCAGGTGTTTCCATAATCTGCTAGCCATGCTTATGCTGCTTTGAAGCAAGGTATACAATTTCGAATGGTACCGCCCGGTACAGGCGGTACGTACCAGTCCGACAGGTTATCGGTACGCGGATCGCTCGTTACCATGCGAAACACTTAAAATCACCCCGTATCAGACAATATGGGGTTATATCGGGCAATAATGGTCGAAATTTTGATCGTTACCGCCTAGCACAGCTTGATAACGATTAGTTTCGACCGTTACAGCTTAGTAACAATGCTCAACGGTCAAATTAATCATTGGAGCCCTTTCTCATGTTTTTAAACCCTTCTTCTCTCCTATTTCATTCCATTTCATTCCTATACTCTCTTAAACTATCTTAAACTCTTTTTTATCATATTTGTGTTATCTTAAACTCCATTACACCTAAATTAGGCGTACCGCTCGGTACGTCGTACCGTACCATACTGAGCCAACCTCGAAGCACTTGTACAGTATGGTATTTCAATCCTTGCTTTGAAATATATTTGCTGGCCTTGTTTGGGCATATGGATGATGTATTATCAAAATATAAGGTTTGACCTTCTATTGAAGTATCAAGCATAATTTTGCTTACTCTTTCCAATCAGATAGATGATGCTTTTACCATCCGTGTAGGAATTTAAACATAGGCTTCTATTTCTTTTGGAGATGCTAGAACCCTTCCTTGATCCTATGATTACTGGAACAAAGAATACAACTTCTGAAGATGCTTATGATATACATTTGGAGAAATAGAAGAACCGTTGTATTGCATTCAATGTTATACGTACTACATTACGAAGGCCTACCATTCTTCCTTTTGTGGAATATGAATGGAGACGTGAATCTATTGCACCAAGGTCTACTGTAATAGCATATGATAATATCATAGGGAAAATAAAAAAAAAATCTTGATACACTTCCATATGACAGATTATGCACTTATTTTCATGCTTCATGTTTGGTTGACTCTATTCATAATGCCTCTACCAGGTGTTTCCATAATCTGCTAGCCATGCTTATGCTGCTTTGAAGCAAGGTATACAATTTCGAATGGTACCGCCCGGTACAGGCGGTACGTACCAGTCCGACAGGTTATCGGTACGCGGATCGCTCGTTACCATGCGAAACACTTAAAATCACCCCGTATCAGACAATATGGGGTTATATCGGGCAATAATGGTCGAAATTTTGATCGTTACCGCCTAGCACAGCTTGATAACGATTAGTTTCGACCGTTACAGCTTAGTAACAATGCTCAACGGTCAAATTAATCATTGGAGCCCTTTCTCATGTTTTTAAACCCTTCTTCTCTCCTATTTCATTCCATTTCATTCCTATACTCTCTTAAACTATCTTAAACTCTTTTTTATCATATTTGTGTTATCTTAAACTCTTTTTTATCATATTTGTGTTATCTTAAACTCCATTACACCTAAATTAGGCGTACCGCTCGGTACGTCGTACCGTACCATACTGAGCCAACCTCGAAGCACTTGTACAGTATGGTATTTCAATCCTTGCTTTGAAATATATTTGCTGGCCTTGTTTGGGCATATGGATGATGTATTATCAAAATATAAGGTTTGACCTTCTATTGAAGTATCAAGCATAATTTTGCTTACTCTTTCCAATCAGATAGATGATGCTTTTACCATCCATGTAGGAATTTAAACATAGGCTTCTATTTCTTTTGGAGATGCTAGAACCCTTCCTTGATCCTATGATTACTGGAACAAAGAATACAACTTCTGAAGATGCTTATGATATACATTTGGAGAAATAGAAGAACCGTTGTATTGCATTCAATGTTATACGTACTACATTACGAAGGCCTACCATTCTTCCTTTTGTGGAATATGAATGGAGACGTGAATCTATTGCACCAAGGTCTACTGTAATAGCATATGATAATATCATAGGGAAAATAAAAAAAAACTTACATCTGTATAGTTTATACTTTATAGTGCTTATTTTTTAAGATGCAAAGAGAGAGAATGAAGTGATCGGTGAAGACGATAGTTTAAAAAGATGTGAGAGTAAAAAAAAAAAAGAAATTGTTTTTTATTTTTTTTCCCCGCAACAAAAGAAATCTTATCAAATGAACCTTTTTGGTTGTTACATTACTTGGTTTTCATTTAGCTGACAAAATACTATCGTCTTTCTATATTGCAGTGTACTCCTTTCTGTTTTGGGGCCACATATGCCATTTCCTTCAGATATTGACCTTTGTAAATGTTCATTTCCTAAAGTGATTGATCAAGAGTCTTTAGTTGTTTCTTCTGACTCTGTGATATGTTCTTATGGGGCTTCTAGCACATCCAGTACTCCGGATGAAGTAAAGAGAATGATTGATGCATCTAAAGCTGCCATAAGAAAAGATGTACTCCAAGATGCTAACCTGTAGTTTGCTCCTAGAGATCTATCAAAAATTGTTCTGACAAGTGTTTCCAATTATTTTACTAGGGACTAGATCAGATTGAATTCCAGTTGCGATGTTTCAGAGGTGAATAAGATTTCAAATAACAACTTTCAGAATATTGGTTTCTTTGCTGATTACTTGTATTCACAAGCAAATTATCTACAACTTGTAAACTATCAAGATTCGATATATAGGGCTTCCCAATTTGAACGTTTGGCAGTTGATTTGTGTTCCCAGCATGACATAACCCCAGAAAGCCATGAAACTGCAATAGAAGCCATACTCTTGGCTGTAGAATGTTATGTCAACTCATTCTTTATAATCGATTTCATATAGATGCAATTTAGAGCTTATGAATCAGATGAAAATCATTGGATCCAAATTCAAGAATAAAAATGGATTAGTGGTGTTTTATGAAGACCTTAAGAGATGTAATGTCAATCTGGAGACAATAGCTTATCTTGAAAGTAAAAGAAATATAACTGTTCTACAAATTCTGTTTTCGCTAAACTGGACCTCGAATCTTAGAGAATTTTGGCTCTTGGGAAACCTTGTACATATTATTTTGAAGATAATCAGCAGGCTTTGGAAATATCACAAGTCGACATTGAATTAGCTAATGTGGCAACATTGATTAAACAGAATCAACCATTGCTTTGTCACTTTGTAATCCTCCTACAGAGTCTCTTCTCTTTCTACTACATTCTGCAACTGAGTTATCTTAGAGAATTTTGGCTCTTGGGAAACCTTGTACATATTATTTTGAAGATAATCAGCAGGCTTTGGAAATATCACAAGTCGACATTGAATTAGCTAATGTGGCAACATTGATTAAACAGAATCAACCATTGCTTTGTCACTTTGTAATCCTCCTACAGAGTCTCTTCTCTTTCTACTACATTCTGCAACTGAGTTATCTTAGAGAATTTTGGCTCTTGGGAAACCTTGTACATATTATTTTGAAGATAATCAGCAGGCTTTGGAAATATCACAAGTCGACATTGAATTAGCTAATGTGGCAACATTGATTAAACAGAATCAACCATTGCTTTGTCACTTTGTAATCCTCCTACAGAGTCTCTTCTCTTTCTACTACATTCTGCAACTGAGTTATCTTAGAGAATTTTGGCTCTTGGGAAACCTTGTACATATTATTTTGAAGATAATCAGCAGGCTTTGGAAATATCACAAGTCGACATTGAATTAGCTAATGTGGCAACATTGATTAAACAGAATCAACCATTGCTTTGTCACTTTGTAATCCTCCTACAGAGTCTCTTCTCTTTCTACTACATTCTGCAACTGAGTTATCTTAGAGAATTTTGGCTCTTGGGAAACCTTGTACATATTATTTTGAAGATAATCAGCAGGCTTTGGAAATATCACAAGTCGACATTGAATTAGCTAATGTGGCAACATTGATTAAACAGAATCAACCATTGCTTTGTCACTTTGTAATCCTCCTACAGAGTCTCTTCTCTTTCTACTACATTCTGCAACTGAGTTATCTTAGAGAATTTTGGCTCTTGGGAAACCTTGTACATATTATTTTGAAGATAATCAGCAGGCTTTGGAAATATCACAAGTCGACATTGAATTAGCTAATGTGGCAACATTGATTAAACAGAATCAACCATTGCTTTGTCACTTTGTAATCCTCCTACAGAGTCTCTTCTCTTTCTACTACATTCTGCAACTGAGTTATCTTAGAGAATTTTGGCTCTTGGGAAACCTTGTACATATTATTTTGAAGATAATCAGCAGGCTTTGGAAATATCACAAGTCGACATTGAATTAGCTAATGTGGCAACATTGATTAAACAGAATCAACCATTGCTTTGTCACTTTGTAATCCTCCTACAGAGTCTCTTCTCTTTCTACTACATTCTGCAACTGAGTTATCTTAGAGAATTTTGGCTCTTGGGAAACCTTGTACATATTATTTTGAAGATAATCAGCAGGCTTTGGAAATATCACAAGTCGACATTGAATTAGCTAATGTGGCAACATTGATTAAACAGAATCAACCATTGCTTTGTCACTTTGTAATCCTCCTACAGAGTCTCTTCTCTTTCTACTACATTCTGCAACTGAGTTATCTTAGAGAATTTTGGCTCTTGGGAAACCTTGTACATATTATTTTGAAGATAATCAGCAGGCTTTGGAAATATCACAAGTCGACATTGAATTAGCTAATGTGGCAACATTGATTAAACAGAATCAACCATTGCTTTGTCACTTTGTAATCCTCCTACAGAGTCTCTTCTCTTTCTACTACATTCTGCAACTGAGTTATCTTAGAGAATTTTGGCTCTTGGGAAACCTTGTACATATTATTTTGAAGATAATCAGCAGGCTTTGGAAATATCACAAGTCGACATTGAATTAGCTAATGTGGCAACATTGATTAAACAGAATCAACCATTGCTTTGTCACTTTGTAATCCTCCTACAGAGTCTCTTCTCTTTCTACTACATTCTGCAACTGAGTTATCTTAGAGAATTTTGGCTCTTGGGAAACCTTGTACATATTATTTTGAAGATAATCAGCAGGCTTTGGAAATATCACAAGTCGACATTGAATTAGCTAATGTGGCAACATTGATTAAACAGAATCAACCATTGCTTTGCATCATCTTGGGAGAATTGTTGACCTAGGTAGCTATAATGGTGTGAATGGACTATCTGACATGGTTAAACAAAATTTGGTTTGCTCTCGGTCAGTAGGGGCTCTTCCTGAATCAGTAACTTCCATTTTAGTTACAAAGACATAGGATAGAGTGATGATAGTAGCATCATCTGACCCTTCAATGCTGTAGCGAACATATGCATTGATGTTATTACTAGCCTTTGTCCTATATATAGAAAGAGCTTAACTATAATCCTTATAGCCACTTATACCATCCTTCAAGGAATGGGTAAAGTTACTAATTCAATGGAAGTAGTGTCACGGACTTAGCTGGTTTTGCCTAAGTCATGCGGCACCCTTATGTGTCCGTCCACAAAGGTCAACCTCCCCGAAACCTCCCATGGTCCCTTAGGATCTACGAAAGAGAAAACGGGTTAGAGAAAACGCCTCACTCGGGATCCACAAGAAATCATCTTCGTAAACACTTCATAAACAATGCAAACTACAAGTAGACTTTACAAGCTCAGAATGGTTGCATAACAAAGGGGCAAAATGATCCACTACAGATCGAAAATCTCTCACAAGTTTTCACATGACACAACCTTTATTTACAAGCCTAAAATAGCCACTAAACCCAACTAAAATGGGACTATTAAGCCTTCGGTCGTCCCTCTACATATTGTACAAAGCATGAACATACCACAAGACACGAACATATGTAAGCATTACATCAAACATCCTGTTTAGAAGTTTGTCCATGACATTCTCCCCCACTTATTCCTTCGATGTCCTCGTCGAAGCCTTTGCTGACACTGCAACTCCTTGCCCTTGTTGAGTCCTTAATCTTCTACTCCAGCTGCAATGCCCTCTTGGCTCTCCGCTGCTCTCCACTATTTTTTTTTAGTAGTCGAACCTTTGATCCGCCATGCTGCTTCAACTCGCCCATGACTCTGACTCTAGTGTTGGGTTGGCCGAGTTGTGTTGATCCCTGTTGGTTCCTACGGATCCTCCAGATAAAGGAAAAGACCATCCTTACTATGCATCGGTCTCTCAAATGCCTCATGTTGCTTAAACTGGGTGGATGCTTGTTGGAACTTTAACGAGCATCGCCTCGCAAACTTCTGAAGTTTTGGGTCCTTCCTTCCCAAAATTTGCTCATTGACTCTTCTTTCATTTAGTTGTCACTTTCAAGTAGATTCGCATTACTTCCGCTTTCGATTGACATTCTGTTGGGAAATGAAGCGGATAATCTACTCTCAATAGCACTGATCACCATTGGTGAGGATTTGATAACTATTATCTTCCATTATCTTCGAAGGGTCTTTGAATCTGCGCAGAGTTCCTCTATTGGATAGATAAGAGAATTAGGGTACTCGGTTTCGCCCATTCTCTTAAGAGTTGAGAAGGCAAAGGTTACTTGACTTCACCCGCCTCCTCGACAGTTGTACTTTATGCATCAAGCTGGTTACTAGCCTTCGCCTGCTCTTTGCTTACACTTTTGAAACACTTGAAGTGTTTGTACTCCTTGCATTGAGTTAGCTACTATGATTCACCTTCTTAATACCATCAAACTTCTAGAATACAGGAAGTTTTCACCCTAACTTGGAGTAAGTCTCTAATAGTTTTGGTTGCCTTTAGGATTGTACCATCTTCTCCATCAACCCTGCCGCCTACTCCACTGACTAGCAAAGGTACAACACCGTGTACTGCCTGCTTTGTTTCTTGGACGTGCACTCTTGCATAACCTGAAGTTCTTTACTTTCGGCTATCTTGATGAAAAGCTCATTGACATCGGTCTTACGAAGTTCCTCAGCTTCTGCCCTTCAACCTTGTCTCGGTATTTGGAGTTTGCCTCTGCATGCTCTACCTCCTCGGCCCCTTTTATGACCAAGCACTCTCCCTCCATGAGAGCAAGGGATCAATGACTTTCATGGAAGTCTCGCCTCTACGGTACCATGGCGCTACCATGCCCATGGCCCTACTATCCGTCGCCTCGCATCTACATCCCTTTTCTTCATGATCAGTAGATATGTCTCTGTGGCACTCCTTTAAGTCCACCTCCATTCTAACTGATGCTTGATTTTGGGTAACTAAGTCCCTCTGGACTCATCGTCGCTTTCTCGCCCTTTTTGACCCATGCTTCAACACCTCTGTGTTCTCCAAGCAACTCCCTTTGGTCGATGGAAAGACAGACTACAACTCCCATGCATGGCCTCTACCATCATGTTATAGGGTTTGCACTGATTCTGTTCTCCTTAGCTTCCTTGGTAGCAACATTCGCTTACTCGACCTTGTCCTCTGACTTACCGGGCTCCCTTAAGCGAATATGGGCTCTGGAGCAGTCCACCTCTCTAACTGTTTCGATCATACCTCTGCATGATCAAGTCCCTCTTATGGGACTAACTGGTACTTGCATTCGAACTTTTCCCTTGGTGGAACACAGCCCCCATATGCTGATGACCAAGGCTTTCATCCGATGCAAAATTTGATGCACGCATGGAAGACCCGCCTCTACGGTACCATGGCGCTACCATGCCCATGGCCCTACTATCCGTCGCCTCGCATCTACATCCCTTTTCTTCATGATCAGTAGATATGTCTCTGTGGCACTCCTTTAAGTCCACCTCCATTCTAACTGATGCTTGATTTTGGGTAACTAAGTCCCTCTGGACTCATCGTCGCTTTCTCGCCCTTTTTGACCCATGCTTCAACACCTCTGTGTTCTCCAAGCAACTCCCTTTGGTCGATGGAAAGACAGACTACAACTCCCATGCATGGCCTCTACCATCATGTTATAGGGTTTGCACTGATTCTGTTCTCCTTAGCTTCCTTGGTAGCAACATTCGCTTACTCGACCTTGTCCTCTGACTTACCGGGCTCCCTTAAGCGAATATGGGCTCTGGAGCAGTCCACCTCTCTAACTGTTTCGATCATACCTCTGCATGATCAAGTCCCTCTTATGGGACTAACTGGTACTTGCATTCGAACTTTTCCCTTGGTGGAACACAGCCCCCATATGCTGATGACCAAGGCTTTCATCCGATGCAAAATTTGATGCACGCATGGAAGACCCGCCTCTACGGTACCATGGCGCTACCATGCCCATGGCCCTACTATCCGTCGCCTCGCATCTACATCCCTTTTCTTCATGATCAGTAGATATGTCTCTGTGGCACTCCTTTAAGTCCACCTCCATTCTAACTGATGCTTGATTTTGGGTAACTAAGTCCCTCTGGACTCATCGTCGCTTTCTCGCCCTTTTTGACCCATGCTTCAACACCTCTGTGTTCTCCAAGCAACTCCCTTTGGTCGATGGAAAGACAGACTACAACTCCCATGCATGGCCTCTACCATCATGTTATAGGGTTTGCACTGATTCTGTTCTCCTTAGCTTCCTTGGTAGCAACATTCGCTTACTCGACCTTGTCCTCTGACTTACCGGGCTCCCTTAAGCGAATATGGGCTCTGGAGCAGTCCACCTCTCTAACTGTTTCGATCATACCTCTGCATGATCAAGTCCCTCTTATGGGACTAACTGGTACTTGCATTCGAACTTTTCCCTTGGTGGAACACAGCCCCCATATGCTGATGACCAAGGCTTTCATCCGATGCAAAATTTGATGCACGCATGGAAGACCCGCCTCTACGGTACCATGGCCTTTACTCATTGAATCCATAGCCCTTCTTGTCGTCGTGTTATTCACCAAAGTAGAGCTTCCAGTAGCTCCTGATCATACCTCCATATGATAAAGTCCCTCACGGGACTACACCCGTGTGTATCGTATTGCCACAAACTATTCCACCACAATCCACTGCACTGTGTCGCCTCTTGGTGACATCTCCATTGTATTATGATCCTTGTGAGATGAACTCGAATTGTGATCCCTCAATGTGTGGTCTCTGCCAACACATCATAGGGCCTCTTCCACCTTCGATTGTGTTCGCTCCTATGATAGTCGACCTTCGTCCACCTGCTCTTGGGTCACACCTAGATGAAGCACCGCTCTAGGACAGTCTGTTGCTTAGTAGCTCCCGAAGTCCACTGACTTCGCTAAAATTGGTGCACTATTATCTAGATCCTGGGCCTCTACCTCTACCAGCACAATCTCCGCTGTGCACCGCTACCTTCATGGCAACTTGAATAGCAGCACTATGGCAAATTCTTCAAGAGTACCTATCTCCACGTCCTCTTGTCCCATGCCAAGGCCTTCTGAATCCAACTTCGCCTCTACAAGTTGAGTCACCTCAGTTCCTCCGTCAAATGCTTCTCTGAGGTAAGTTGCATGTGCCTCGAAACTCCCTTCATCTTTGGCACTATACAGAATGAGCCCGCTCCATCAGAATGAGGATCCATGGAATGACATGATCCCGCTCTTGCCTTTGCAAGAGTTTATGTCCTTGACCTCTGCCCAAGGAAAGCTCTGTGCCTCCGCTCTATGTTCCATCTTCTTATGTCGACTCCCTTCCTACGGCTTGGGTACTTTGCCAAGTTACACCCAAGTTGCTCCGCTCCTCATTTTTGCATTAAGTTGATGGTGGCTCTCGCGCCCACCATTCCATTGGTCAGCCCTTTGTTGAGTTCGATCTCCATATCGACTCCAAGTGTACCTTCATTTGTGTTGCCTTGGATCGCTCCCCCACTTGATCTCGCAATGTATTCCCCAATACATTATCTCAAGCGAGATCATGCGATAACTCCACGTCGCTCGCTTAATCCATTGAGCTTTGTGAAGTCATTTTTTTGAGGTATTCCTCCTCAACATGTGCGGTCCATTGCACATGGTTCTCCCTCTAGAGAGTTGGGATTTATCCCTCATGGATATTTGTCCCGTTGGAGCAACTTCTCTCTTCGTTTTCTTCTCTTTGAAAGTTTCGGAGACCACCATCCCCTTGGACTACTCTGCCTTGTTGAATAAACTGTACATTGTTCTACCTCTTGCAAACACACTTGCTAGATTACAACTCCACGTCAATACAGCCCCCGCTGTACCCCTCAAGGCCTAGCAACATGCTGAACTCCCTACACACTTAAGCCCCCTACGGATGTATCCTTCACATGCTGAAGAGAAAGTTTTAAAGCTCCATGGCGTTGAGTTTCGGTCACCTTAGGATGGCCACGAGCACTCCATCGTTCACATACAAGCCTTTGTATGAGTATCGAATTCTTCGAGTTAGCAATTCCCCTCACCTTTGTGAGCTTTGCACAACTCTTTCAATCGCTAAACAACTCATTCCAACTTACATAGTCTCATCCTTTATCAAGTGCCTTGCTTGCCTTGAGCACCATCATGTTTGGTTGTCAACGTTGAGCCGTAGCTCAAACTCAGCCATCCCAACCTTTGTGCGCTACGCATTCTTCCCAGCTTGCTTGTCCTTGTGGTGCCTCTTACGTGAAGGGGTTGGCCATTTCTCTGAATGCCAATCTTAGATGACCGCTCCTCAGAGCGACTCCTTTTCCCTACATCTCCATGCCCATTTTCCCCAAAATGATCGCGCGTGCCAACTACCCTAAACGCAACCCCACTAGGTCCCCCACGTTTGCATACCAACTATTTCTAAAAGTACTTGTCGCGCTCTGATACCATCTGTCACGGACTTAGCTGGTTTTGCCTAAGTCGTGCGGCACACTTGCGTGTCTGTTCGCAAAGGTCAGCTTCCCCGAAACCTCCCATGGTCCCTTAGGACCTACAAAAGAGAAAACGGGTTAGAGAAAACGTCTCACTCGGGATTCACAAGCAATCATATTCGTAAACACTTCATAAATAATGTAAATTACAAGTAAACTTTACAAGCTCAGAATGGTTGCACAACAAAGGGGCAAAATGGTCCACTATAGATCGAAAATCTCTCATAAGTGTCCACATGATACAACCTTTATTTACAAGCCTAAAATGACCACCAAACCCAACTAAAATGGGACTATTAAGCCTTCGACTGTCCCTCTATATGCTGTGCAAAGCATGAACATACCACAAGACACGAACATACATAAGCATTACATCAAACATCCTGTTTAGAAGTTTGTCCGTGATATTGGGTCATTTAACAAGACTTTCATTCCACATTCTGACAAGTACATGTCTTTATTCTCCTGCTAAGGATATTACTTTAATACCTGAAAGTGTTTGAAGAAACTTGGAGCACATGGGAATGTCACAGACAAGTACTTGCATATATTTCTTTACATATTTCCTTATGTTTGTTTCCAAATATATATTGTAGTGTAACTACTTAAGAGCATCATTGTTATCACATATTTAAAGATATAATGTTGAACAATCAATTATACAATTTACATTTCTTGTGTTAGAAATTTGTTAGATGAAAATTTTTTAAACCATTAGGCTATTTAATTTTTTTTAATTTCAGGTGTGCTTAATGACCTAGAGAAAAATTTGTGCATATATGTGTAAACTTAGAAATGAATTTGATGGTGCAAAATCGATATATTTGCCTTATCTATTTAATGGTTGGTTTTGGCATCTTATTATGTGAAATAAATTATTTTAATTTTTAATATATTTTTTCATGGCTTTATGGTCTGTTTGTTACATATCTTCTTTATTTTTATTTTTCTATGGAAGGTTACGAAAGAAATGCTATCATCCAACTTTATGGGGAAGCTAAGTGATCCTAAATTCCAAACCATTCGGGAGACAATTCTTTAAGTTTGGTACTATGATAGATTATTATTATTATTATTATTATTATTATTATTATTATTATTATTATTATTATTATTATTATTATTATTATTATTATTATTATTATTATTATTATTATTATTATTATTATTATTATTATTATTATTATTATTATTATTATTATTATTATTATTATTATTATTATTATTATTATTATTATTATTATTATTATTATTATTATTATTATTATTATTATTATTATTATTATTATTATTATTATTATTATTATTATTATTATTATTATTATTATTATTATTATTATTATTATTATTATTATTATTATTATTATTATTATTATTATTATTATTATTATTATTATTATTATTATTATTATTATTATTATTATTATTATTATTATTATTATTATTATTATTATTATTATTATTATTATTATTATTATTATTATTATTATTATTATTATTATTATTATTATTATTATTATTATTATTATTATTATTATTATTATTATTATTATTATTATTATTATTATTATTATTATTATTATTATTATTATTATTATTATTATTATTATTATTATTATTATTATTATTATTATTATTATTATTATTATTATTATTATTATTATTATTATTATTATTATTATTATTATTATTATTATTATTATTATT